>JAQGAU010000246.1:0-33234 GCA_034698045.1 Paramacrobiotus richtersi
TGGTAGTTGGCGCGGGGGTGATTGGACAATGATGTAGCCGCAACCGCTCGCTTCCTCGCGTGTTACCTGAAACAGAGGAACAACAATGTCAAAAGCTGCCGTTTTTAAAAGACTGTTTGTTATTTCAAAAGGACCACTCGACTTGCTTGGCGAACATGCTAAAATATGCTTCAGCATCATATCATCCGTAAAGGTGCTTTCCTCACTGCTAAACACTTCCAGGTCCGTCCCTGCTGCACTACAGTGACTATCACACGAACCTTGCGCTTTGCCATACGTAGTGTTGAGGAGATTTGCTTTTTCCAAATCAGAAAATGCAATCGAACCATCCAAAGACCGTAACAGCGGTATTCCTTGTTTGTCTGTGGAACTTTTAATGTAACGCCAGAACTTACGGGGGTCGTTACGAGAAGACGTAGCAATGTCTTTTAACTGAGAACGCTCAAAGCGCTGAACCAATTTTGCTGCCATATTTGATAGCCGCTTCGACTTACTTTTAGCTGAAACGATTTCGAACTGATCCAAGGTTCTCACACATGACTGATACTTCTGAAACGCATGGTCTCTTTTTCGGATAGCTTTTTTCACATTAAGTGGATACCGCACCCTTCCGGCCAGCCGAGGCTTGGAATACGTGAAAAACTGCCCTGCAGTACTAAGAAAAAACCTTTCGAAAAGTTCAGTCCGTTCATTGGTATTCAAAAATCGAAACTCGGTTTCCCAATCAATCATGCGTAACGCATTTCTAAAATGTGGGATTCTATCATTCAACATATTCCAGCGCTTAGGTACAAACAAATTACATTTATTACGTTCAGCTTTCAAAACCAGTTCAAATGCGCAATGGTCATTTGTGACTGAAGGCGGGTTAATCGCTTTAACATAATAAACCAAAAGTTTCGTCGATAATATACACAGTTCCAAACAATTTTCTTTCCTAGTGGGAAAATTTACAATCTGATGGAGGCTAAACTCTTTCATTGCTGAAAGCAAACAGTCTCCCGCGTCCGTACGCCCTGCGCCCAGTTCCCAATTGATACCAGGTAGATTAAAATCGCCTACAATGACAATTTTTTGCATCATAGTTGGAGAAATATTGTCACGCATGTGATCAATTAGAACTGGGACTGCAGCTTGTACCAGTGATGGTGGCGCATAAAAGCAGACGAAAAGTAACTTCAGTACAGGACTTTCCACAAAAATTGCCTCAATTTCATCACATTCAAAGTCTGTACGCCTGTAGCCCTTCAGATTTTTGCGCAGGATGAGCGCAACTCCACCATATCCGTCCTTCCTCTGTTTTCGAAACACATTAAAAGAACGCAGGTCAGCGAACGAAGAATCCGTAAATTCCGCTTTGTCCCATGTTTCAGTTAGACCGATTACGTCAGATTCCGAGCAGAAAAACTTAATTTCACTACTCTTGTTCTTAACACTGTTAACATTACAACATCGAATTTTAACGTTATTGATTGTATGAATTTGGTTCAAGGTTATCTGCCGGGCAGAATGATTATTAAAACAATTGAAAATCTCACTGCTTGATATGATGCTGCTTTCAATAACATCATTAGGTTCAGTTAAATGCTCAGCTAGTTTTTTGAAGATACAGTCTTGCTATCCTGCTCATCAACTTGTTTTTCGAACAATTTCGGATATCGGCAGTTCTTTGCAATGTGACCATTACAGCTGCAGTTATAACACTTAATTACGTACTGCTCAACTGGACTCACACTAAAGGCAAATTTCACACTACCTGCATTGACCAAGAACTCATAACATGCACGACTGGTTCCAATACTGAACGCACAAGTACGAACTTTTTCGGAACTGCTGGCTAATTTTTTCACGATTCTTACGTCTGACAAATTCGGGTTTTTTTCGGTCAGTATCTCTTTCAAGTCCTCACTAGTAGTGTTTTTAGGAACGCGTTTCACAATTAGTCTGGGCGTACGAACCCTAGTGTCGCTTACCGTTATCCCGATCGTTTCCTTATGACGATCAAGTTCAGCTCGAGCCGCATCCCTATCCTTCTGGTCGCGGAAGCGGAGCACCATACCAAATCGCGGAAGCGGAGCGGTCCGTCGAACATCCTGAAACTTCAGTTTTTCAGCGGCATCAGGAATAGTCTTCGTCAGATCCTTCTCGATTTGGCTGAGGGTCTCTGCGTTCTTTTCGGTTTTATCGTTGCTCGAGGAGATGATCAGAGAACACACGTTGGCATTCGATTTGGCAGCAGCGGCATAATCTCGCTTGACAGCAAGAGCGGATGGCTTAGTGTTGGGAGGATTAGGATTGGTGGCGGGGTTGCTTAGGCGGTGGATTTCGCCTTCAAGGAGGCAGATGCGGTTATGTTGCTCGATGTTTTGCACCACAATCCTACTGAGAAGAGGGAAGAGTTCGTCCACAAGTCCCTTTAATTTCTCGACTTTTGGTTTCGGGTTGGCATCAATTTCGTCTTTCCATTTCCGGAGCAGATCAATGATAGAAGACATTGTAGATGAACGTTTCCCGTCACTTGATATTTATCAGATCTTGTTCTTCATTACGAGTTCTGGAGCCCTATTTTTTTGGACTATAGTTTTGCAAAAATAATGAAGCTATCAGGATTATGGGTATACCGCTAATATCAGATCAGACAGCAATGGCAACTGTCAACGCACCCACAACTCTGGCAAGAAGGGTCTGATATCTATGGAATAATTAAACACACGCGCACCGCAATCTCTCTGTCAAAACTTTATGAAATAACCCGCGGTTAGTCTCTCAAAATGCGCATCTACATCCACACAAAACTACCAAAATGCTGCACAATTCACGTCTGAAAAATGAGGCATACAGTAGCTCGGGGAGAAGGTAATTAATTCTCGAAAAACAGATTGGTTTCTCTCGTCCATGCTCTTCCCATTCAAAACTATGTTAAAGAACATCAAGAACGATTAGTACAAAAATGATCAGCTCAACCGGATATATGCTGAAATCACGCCATCACCCATTCGTCAGTCGATCACATCCATTACGCAACACCGTCGTACGGCACATTCGTGTAGGCATTCGCCGATCCCATAACACAACATAGAGAGAGACTGACGGAAAGCCCCTTGCGCAATCGAAAGCGGATTTAGCACACATGAATAGTAGCGCTACGATTCAACAGCATTGTATTGCTCCCGTCTTCATCGTCAACATCAGCGGAGAGCTATTGCCTAGTATTATAATACAAGAAACACCTTCGGCTGCCGCCTCATAGGTTTCTTGTGATCACTGATCATAGTTTGCATATTATAATAATATTGGAAGATATTTAACGACCGAAGCGGAGCGAAGGCCCTCTATACTCAACTCGAATGGATTTCGTGCCCGTACGTGATCTGTCGGTCGGTCGGTTACTATTATTTTTATGTCATTTATCCAATAATTATAATAAATTGTGATTAGTATTTTTGTATTTTCATACTTCATAGCTTTATTATTACTGTTAGTTCGTTCTGCTTCCGGTCAGATGGCCAGTACTGCATCTAAGTATTCTGTTTTGAGTATTGCTATTAGTTCGTTCTGCTTCCGGTCAGAATCGCCGTCAGGTGGTTCGTACTGCATCTAAGTATCCCGTTTTGAATATTACTGTTGGTTCGTTCTGCTCTCAGTCAAATGGTCAGTGCTGCATCTAAGTATCCCGTTTTGAATATTGCTGCTGGTTCGTTCTGCTTCCGGTCAGATGGTAGGTACTGCATAAGAGAATACTGTTGGTTCGTTCTGCTTCCGTTTAAATGATCGCTGCTGCATCCACGTATTCTGTTTGGAGTATTACTGTTAGTTTATTCAGTTTTCAGTCAGATGGTCGGTACTGCATCTAAGTCTCCCGTTTTGAATGTAATTGTTGGTTCGTTTTGTTTCCGGTCAGAATCATAGTCAGATGCTTGGTACTGCACCCAAGAATCCCGTTTTGAATATTGCTGTTGGTTCGTTCAGCTTCCGGTCAAATGGTCAGTACTGTACCCAAGTATTCCGTTTTGAGTATTACTATTAGTTCGCTCTGTTTCCGGTCAAACGGTCGGTATTGCATCTGAATATCCCGTATTAAATATTACTGTTGGTTTGTTCTGCTTCCGTTCAGATGGCCGGTACGGCATCTAAGTATGCCGTTTCGAATATTACTGTTACAGCTTTCTGCTGTTAAGGTCTTTTTAGGAATTCATGACAGCATTTTTGGGATGTGTCACTGCGTAAATAGTCAGCACCGCATTGATCAAAGATACAGAGATGAACCATTGTAGTTCAATAACGTAATTGGTACTTATGGTACTATATCTTCGCTCGTTGTGACGGGTTAGAGCTTTTGCACGCTGACCTGGTTTTTGTAAGTGTAATGGGCGTCTGATTCTTTTTCTGGGCGTTGAAGTTTTTAGCCGTTTTCGTTTAAACGTTGGGGCACCGAAAAGGTTGATTCGAAACGGTGAAAGATTGTTGATAAATGCTGATTACTGGATAGTAAATTACTTACATGCTTACAGTTGCAATTAATTTTCCTCTAAGCAACGGTAAATCACGGTTTGGTTTATCCTTTGTAGCAACCTTCGCGGTAAGAATTACCACTCATTGTCAGCGCGATTTGAAAGGATGCGTACTGTGCCGGGTCAGACTTTTTTTGAATAAAAAGATCATGACTGTGAGCCCGTCGACTATGGCCGATCTAGTGGTGTTATCGGTTTTTCGTGATTTGATTTGGTTGTTTGGGTTTTCTGACCCTGGGGTCCGTATTATAGATCTTTGATTGATCATGATCATCATGTTCAAGAGTACGGCGATGCAGTGTACGTTCCACTAGTAGTACTGTTCCTTACGCTTTCAGGTTTGTATATGTGTCTCTGCTGGCTGCAGGGGTAGGTTGCTTAGTCTTATTACACCTGGGCTGCTTGCTAGATGCAGTCAGTACTTTTGCTCTTGGTCAGGATTTCATCCACGAAAGTAAATGGAGAAAGAAAGAACGAGATACAACGCCCAAGAAAGACCAATACACACTGATGGCGAAGGCAAAAATTATCAAATATTAATTTATCGCGGTTATGCGTCGTGCCGCGTGTGGTCCCAGTACTTTGTACAGTACAGTACGTTGTCGAGTCATAGGAGCTTTTTTCATCTTTAAATTTGTCAGCACGGGTCGCGTTATCCGGGTCCGAGCAGCAACAAAAACCAAATTTAATCGTGCAATAGGTTACCAGTACAGATATTTCAGCAGAAAAGCTTAGTTAAATATGACATTTCAGGGGAACTCCTACAAAACATAAATTTAGTGCGTGACCGTTGAAACATTTGTACAAAACGTGATAATTAAAGCTGTACTGCCTGCACATGCAGCATAAGTCATTAGACTACAAAAGCTATTCCATACATACAAAGTTTCTCCTTTAGGACAAAGAGAAACTTCCGTTTACGACTTCTTCACCGAATCGATTTCTTTGCGACATCCTTGTTTGCACTGGCTAGTGTCTTTCTTGCAGTGTT
Organism: Paramacrobiotus richtersi; assembly: GCA_034698045.1. Lineage (NCBI taxonomy): Eukaryota > Metazoa > Tardigrada > Eutardigrada > Parachela > Macrobiotidae > Paramacrobiotus > Paramacrobiotus richtersi. The sequence continues at coordinate 5,503 of JAQGAU010000246.1, forward strand.
CAGCAGGTCCGTCACATGTCGACATACGGTACTCTCTTTTCCATGTAACTTGAGCTGAATGTCTTGCGCTTCCGTCAAGTAATCGACCCCCGTAGACAAGGCGTCTAGAACGGCCGCAAAGGAAGGACGTTTGTAGTTGGGCTTTCCCTTTATCGACACACTCAGGTTCTTAAACCACTTATTCACGAAGGATCCGGCGAAGGTGAGGTAATGAGCACGAAGGAGATGGTACTTGGGAAAGACATTTCTGAAAACCACAAAAAAGGTTAACTCATGAGCCAAGCGAATGTTCAAGATAAGTGGAAACGCTGATGTACCGTATACAGGCAATGCTGCCTACGTACAGCTCCCATGCTTTCTCAAACTGTTTCTTCTCTTCGTAATGGTCAGTCACAACCCAGCCGCAGATGAACCTCAGATAAGCTTCTGGTTGCATCATATCCAAATCATCCAGTTCCTCCAGTAATTCCATCATCTGTAACCTTTCAGCCGCCGCTTTTGTCTCGTTCATATCCATGGCAAGGCAGCTCTCGAAGTCTCGATCGTGCTTTTCCATAAAGTCCCTCAATTTTGTAAGGTTACCGTCATTGATAGCACCGCACTGGGGACACGGTGACAGTGCCCTCTCATCGCTCGGAATCTTCTCCGAACAGCGTTGGGTAACACACTTCAACGGATTTATCGCCACTTCCTGCAGAATGAGGAAACACTAATCCTGGCAAAGAATTCCGCAGCAATTATCCACTTACATATTCTGTAGTACATTTGCGGCAGTCACACACTCGCCCGTATTCCCTTTCGAACTGGCTCTTACGCTGTTTAACAGGAAATCGCAATGGATAACAGATAAATTCACACCAGTGCGTCTAAAAATCAAGCAAATTGTTGTATCCTCAAGTTAACGATTATCGTCTGGTGATTCAGCGGACTTACACTCCGCAAGCCGATGTAATTTGCAATATCATCAATCGCAAACAGTTTCAGCGTCCGACCGTTGAAGAGAACAGCTGCATTCTGATCCGAGCATGTTGGCACTGAATCGTGTTTCATAACACCCGGAAATAATCCTGCCCCGATAAGATTTGGACGAGCTTCACTGTAGTCGAGTATGGACAAATAACTGTACTGGACCCGGCCCTGCAGTTCTATCCCCTTCGTAATCATCTCTGGTTCAGAAAACACATGTTGCTCGGTGGGTGATTCGATGAGCGATGCGGCCAGCAAATTTTGGTACAGCTTCGTCCGCGCAAGCCTAAGAACGAAACAAAAACATGGAGAATGTTGTTGATCTGCTGGCCGTATGTATCAGCTAACCATGCTCCTGATTAATTAGTGCAGCCGTTCGCTCAGTTCGAACTTCGGGCATAGAGTCGCGTGCACGGGAAAATAAACCGTGTGTGCGTACAGTAATACGCGTGTGAGGTAGGTGTAAGTGTTGATTCGAGCGAACGACTATCTGTACAGTAACTTTCGTTCAAGATTGTTAGTGTAGTCACTTGTAACCGCTAAAACCGTCCGGACGGAAAACCTGTACGCCGGATACTTTTCCCCCAGAGGCTGGGGAAATGTGTCCGGGCTACAAAAATTGCAGAGGGGCAAAATTTACGGCGGACATTTTTACAGCCACCCGGGCGGTTTTAGCGGTTGCGGGGGAAAAGTGTCCGGCGGACAGGTTTTCCGTCCGACGGTTTTAGCGGTTACAGTTGCTCAACTTCATTGGAGCCGATATGCATTTTGTATTATTGTGCACTTCCTGTTGATTTGGTCTACCATCGCCGCTGATCCTTTCAGAATGCATGCATCTTGGACTTAACTCTTCCTTTACCTTCCAGAAAGCCCCGTGGGATGGCGCGGAAAACCCAGCAGAATGTCCTCAACTCGCCTTCGTCCGTCTAGTCCGGAATTAGCATCAGCACTAGCTTGCTTCTGCAACGAGAAGTGCCGCGGTATCAGAACGGAAACAATTTGGATATGACAATTAACTGTCAACTGCGTTTTACCCGCATTTTGTTGAGAATTTTGAGCAGCATAATATTCGTCATTGAAAACAAGACTGAAGTATCCCCATGCAGATTGTTGGCAATCCTGATCTGTTGGAACATCAAATCGAGGTTCGGATCCGGTTCGATACTCTGCCGGAACTGGGTGAGGCGTCTTAGCAGTCCACACTCGTATTTGTGTTCCTTCTTCCAGTCAGCACGCTGTAATTGTGGAAATAAAACTAGCATTACGGGATAACGTACTAGCCGTGGAAAAGTGGGGTCCTTCAAGAAACCAAATAAACCAATACCCCACAGTTCGCCTACCTGGCAGTCTTTCCCGCAGTACCGATACGTCTGGCAGCCTTGACAGGTCAGTAACCGTGTGGATGGTCGGAAACATCCTGCGCAGAACATTTTATGGTTGTGCCACTCAAAGGACCAAACCCAGGGTTCGCACTCCACGATGATGTCACCAGCAGTAAAACTCCGGCATGGAGATGCATTTGGAGCTTGAGAAAGACCCTCTTTTCCAGATTCTGCAGTCATAGTGAACGAAAGCTGGTTTAAAAGACGACAATTTGAAAGAAAGCAGATTCTAAACGGTTTTGAGATGGGTCACTGATTCACCACTGAACCGCGTTCGGAAACGTTAGTCTCTCCAACAGGCAGAACTTCCACAAGTCGCAGAATCCGCGATGGATTCTGCGGTCTAAGATTGGCCTCAATTAGCGAGAAACAACCTACTGGAAGAATTTCCGGAAAACCTCAGGAGACAAAAATATACAGCGTCAGTCTGATTGCGCAAGGCTAGTGACTGGTGAGTGAGCTGGGCGCGGAAAACAGACGATTGACTCACAGCTCCGGTAATATCCTTATTCCGCTATAGCGCAGCGTGCGTCAGCCGCAGCGCCTTCTCTGACGCTAGCAGAGCGTATACACTCTGGTGTTTCACTCGAGCTTGCTGACAAGTCAGCGCGGTGAAGTTTAAACTGCAATAACTTGCATAAAACGTTGCACTCGCATTTAGTTCATGGCAATCGCGATTCGCGACTGGCGAGTCAGTATTCATCCTGGGATGCTACGATATATGCTACTGCCAGTGCCGTACGCTATATGAGCAGATCTTCGTCAGTGGAAATTTTAGCTGCGCGGTGCTTGTGACCAACTCACAGCAGTGTTTTTGGCATGTGCGCAATATGCAATAAAAGATTCAGACTAAAGAAAACCTGGCCATTGTGCTAAATCCGTAGCCCCGACAATGCAGCGCAAATTTTGCAGCGCGCATTTTTGCGCAGTAAATTTCGGTTCCGCTAGCCAGGACGCAGGACGAATCAGGGAAAGTTTTGAACTTATGCGAACCTCTCATTGCTTATGCATCGATCGGAATTAACGGGTGAACTTGAATTTAGTTGATGGCAAACGCCAGCCAGAATTGATCCTTCTGTGACGAACCCTAATGGGTCCGTCGAGGAAACCTATGGGAACGTGGACGGCAGATGGCCGATCTATATGGCCTCTGTCGTATGCGGAAAACAACAAAAACACACACGAGCAATAAAGGACTCTTTATTGCTCACAAACACTCTCTGGAGGAAACTCTTAGAGGGAAAACACAGGGAGCCAGAAACAATGTGGTACATCGTGCCACCATCATCTAACATCTGATGCAGGATCTGGCAGACCATGCTGGAAACTGCATCGGAGATGCACCACGCGGTCGATGCGCCGGCACCGTGCGTGCCTACGTGCACACTGCGCAGCACTGAACGCCGTATCCGCGGGCGGTCAGCAACGAATGCCGTCACCAGGCGGATGGCATATCGTCATACTTCGATGCTACGATTTTGCCTTGTAAAAGTCACTCCAGTTGCCAAAACATTAATTAAATATTAAACACTAAAAATTCTTTTTTTGTGTATGTCAAGTCGGACCACTGCCGGTTACAGACGTCCGCAAGCGTGAACCAACAGACTCTCGTGCAGGTCGCGTTAGCCGGTCACTGAATAAGACACAAAATTTCGACCCATTCATACGCGTGCGGACTAGTTATAGCATCTTGTTACGATTGTTAAATAGGTTGACGCTTTAGAACCGAAACGGTTGACAATCATCCACAGAGGAAAACACTGTTAACTGAGTCTATGAATACATCCAGCGCTGTTTAATAGTTTCTCTAGAAGGAATACATTTTTGTATGACCTGAACAGACCACAGTCGGGCAGGACTGACAACGAATTTCTGTATTTCTGACAATGGTACCACACACAAATGTTAGCAGATAATGATCCGGTGACATGGACGTTTTCCGCAGCTTGTTTTATAAATGTACCTCCGCGTCGTTCGGCTCTCGCACGACACGGCAAGGAGACACGGTACTTCCTCTGCAGGCTGCATCCAGTTTATACGTGACATACATACTCTGTACAAGTAAACTCATTTGACGGGCAAGCCATATTTGATGCAGATATTTGCAATGCTTGTCCGAAAGCTGCTCAATGACAGTGCGAAAAGGACTGGATCTAAGATCCCCTGCAGTGCATACAGAATCCCGCTAATGTTGTGAAACTGAGAGTAATCCGACACGTCCATGAAGTTTGCCATCGTGTAGTAGATCTGATCCGGTGTCCAACACACCAGTACGCTGCACGTTAAAAGCGTCAAGATCAGGAACGCACTGTGGCCCTTATTCTGTAACCGCCTAGTTCGGCTGTCTGGATGCCTGCTGCCCACATCGCTCTGCCCGCCTTCCACAATCTACGGAAAAATGTATCTAACAGCACTGATTTATGGTACAGTGTTACACCAGAAGTTTACCTGAGGGGCGGAATTTTGATGGGAAGCAGTCCGATCAACCGCTTGTAACGTTACAACCGCTGTCTCGGGTGTTTTACTCACATTACGGATTCGTCTCCTTGCCAAATATTTATGCAAAATGAACGGATAGGAGCACAACACGACGACAATCGGCAAATTGAAGGCTATCATGTTGACGACGTTGATATACACACTCTATTTGTCGTAATTTAAATTGCACCCAGCCTCTTTTATTGGCAGCCGATATAATACTTCGTCTAAAACCAGCATCGGCAGGCACAGGCTATGAACATATAATACACTCCCAACGCACAACGAAACAGACACCTTTGTACAGTGTATGTTGCGATACGAAATGGGAAACGCCAAGGCCCAGATGCGATTGATGGTAATTAACACGTGCATGTGCACTGGCACGGCAACAAAGACCCAGATGAGGTACAAGTAATAACTACATGCCAGTTCCGACATCTGCCAGTGGGAGTGGAGCAAACGAATGATTTCTAACGGGTATTCGCTTGCAGCGTAAAAAACATTAGAGGCCAGTAAGCCGATGAAGTAGACGCTGAACGACGTTCGGAGGCTGCGGTGGTAGCAAATCAGCGAGAGCATTCCGATGTTGAAAATGAGATGGAGAATGCATGAGATCGTTCGTCCGACCGCTGCAAAATTCCATGTGATGAGAGCAGTATCTGCTGTGCGAGTGTTAGAAAGGTCAGAAGCAAACTGGCTGTCATTCATGTCTGCGGTTGAAATTCTCGATTTTGTTCAGGTTAACGGAGCAGAAATTTATTCAGCTCGCGACATTAAGAGATGTGAGTGTAGATCAGATCTTTGGTTGATATACGCAAGTACAGGCATACAGCATTTTACGGTCCGGTAATACAACCTGCAGAGTGATTAATCATTAGGCGGGATTTGGCTCAACGGAGACTGAACGTTTGAATAAAATCAACTTGATAAACTGATCGGCTTCCAGGCAATCTAATTTCCGGGCAAAAGGTTTACTCAGTAGCAGAATCTCAGGAGACCGAGCACTATCTGTGACTTCCACAATATGACTTAGATATATCAAAAAACATGTCACCTCAGCCGGAAACTATATCTAATAAACATTCGGGAAACGGAAATCCATTCAAGTGTAGAACAAAAGCGACACCTGAAGTGTATTGTTCAGTTTGGGTAAAAGACATTCCGGTGGCAAAACCGATGCATCCCGTCCGGATTTTAAACAATATGACATGGAAATGAAAACTCTTTGCCTTACTTCATTGCTCAGCGTTTTCTTCTGCAGCTCACCGAGGACGTTGGCCGTGTCAGAGAAACACGTATTGAACCACATCGTCTGGCCGAAGCGAAGGCTTTCAATATTCAAAGAAAATATGCTTCTGTCCGTCCCGCTGGGCACGGTACCGAGGATATGCTCCACAACCCAGCAGTAACGGGTGCATCCACTGTAAAATGATTTCCCCACCGTCTTTTACATGCGCCAAATAACATGTGACCTTTGCACAACATTTATGATTCACAAAGCAGGCGACTTCTGTCATGTAAACACAAGTGTGGATGACAAAGAATTTCGCTTCACTGCTTCTAACACTCACTGGCTGAGTCCCAGGGCCAAAAATCTATTCTATGCCCACGTAGCCCATGGGCACCGTGTGCCGACGTAAAGGATCGTGTGCCAACGTAAGCAGAAAGTTGTGATCGGAATCGAGACTCCCCTCTTTTGTTGCGGAACTTAAAAATGTCTCTCGCTATGTGTATTGCTTAAAACCTTATCAGGGAATTAATAATTGCATTGTCAGCCGATAGTGTCATTTCAAACCGGTTGATAGTCGTATACGCTGTGTACCTTTTTAATAATACTAGGAGTTTGTTGTCTTCTTGCACGGGCCCTTCAGCCCCCCTTAACGCACTATACAGCTGACAAATAAGATTCCTGTTCAAAACAAAATCACTAAAAACTGCAAAACAAACACAACAAATCCCGCGTACACTAAATCAAAGAGAAACACGCACAGCTACAAAAACAACCTAAATAAATTAAGCACGTTTGTTACATTTCATGACAACGTTTTCCGTATGTTGCTTCCAGGTCAAATAGCGATCGAGCGTTATTCCTAAATATTCCACGGTATCAGACAATTTGTTGTGGCCAACAGGCCCCGATCTTAGTGCGACTCGAATGCCTTTTAAAATCATACTTGTTTGTCGATTCAAAGTAATTATTACCCTTTGCTAAGTGTAAGCGCGCAGTAAAGCATAATAAGATTATCTGCAGTTAGTTACTGCAGATACAGTACACGTAAGTAGCAATTTTATGTGTCGGCTTTTCTTTTTCAATGTGCCACTACACTCCACTCCCCTGAATGGTTTCATGAACAGGTGGTTTCTTCTGTATGCTGTTTTTTGCATCTCTAGATCCGAACAAAACTATGTTCCCGGAATGCAAGTACCGCCCTAGCTGCGAAAGCGGTGCCCTGGTGAGGGGGAGGGAAGGGTCGAGAAGTGCGCCGCCCGCTCCTCCAGCACCCAACAAGCTAACATGACTGCCTTCGTGTGGTTCAAGTCCGTTGTTCAACGGTTGTTGGACATATGGGAATGATTTATCAGAACGTATCGTGCTATCCGGCTTCAGATACAAAAGCAAATTGACCAATAAGTTACAGTACCTCACTAGGTACATGTCCGGATATTGCGCCAGCAAAGAGTTGTTACACAGGTAAATAAAGATCTTAGTGAAACTTCTGAATGCAAAAATTGTTCTACACAAAAACAAGTTCTCCAACAGAACAACGAGCAACTTCTGTTTAAGACTACTTTACCGTGCCGATTTCTTTATGACGTCTCTATTTACACTGGCCAGGATCTTTCTTGCAACGCTCAGCTGGTCGGTTACATGTCGGCAGATGGTAGTCTCTTTTCCATGTAACTTCAGTTGGATTTCTTGCGCTTCCGTCAGGTAATCCATACCTGCGGGCAGGGCGTCTAGAACGGCCGCAAAGGAAGGACATTTGGTAGTTGGGCTTTCCATTTATAGATGCACTGAAGTCCTTAAACCATTTAATCACGAAGGATCCGGCAAAGATGAGATACTGAGCACGGAGCAGATGGTACTTGGGTAAGACCTTTCTGAAAACCACAAAAAAACCAGCTCTTGTGCCAAGCGGATATGTGGATGGAAAGACTGATGTACCGTACACAGGCAATGCTGCCTACGTACAGCTCCCATGCTTTCGCGAATTGTTTCGCCTCTTCGTAATGGTCTGTAACAATCCATCCACAGATGAGTCTCAAGTAAGCTTCCGGCTTCAGAATATCCAGATCATCCAGTTCCTCTAGTAATTCCATCTTTTGAAACATTTTGGGCATTTTCTGCGGGGTGCCCATCTCCATGGCAAGGAAGCTTTCGAAATCCGGATCACGCTTTTCCATAAAAAGCCTCAGCTTTTTTAGGTTGCCGTCGTTGATGGCACCGCACTGCGGACAAGGTAAGAGTGCCCGCTCATCACTTGGTATCTTCTCCGAACAGCCCCGGGTAACGCACTTCAAGGGGTTTACATCAGCTTCCTGCAGAATGATAATAATATCGATCACAAAAAAGCCCCTGAGCAAACATTCCATGTGTAGCTTGTGTTTTGTAAACTTTTAGTCACAAAAGCGAAGCAAACATGACTTTGATTAAGTTTAATTTTAAGGACTGAAACTTATCGATCTCCGATTAAACATAACTGGATTGATTCAAGGCGGAATTCGTTGCTTACAGTGTCTACTGCGTTTAATTTAAAATGCCGCCATTCATGCTAAACCTTTCGTAAAACTCTAAAGTATTTGATCTGATTTGGCACCAGAGAAGGTAATTTGAATAGTTCGCTGTAAACGAAATTTGCCATCTTCCGGATAAATTCACTATTACTTACATATTCTGTAGTACACTTGCGGCAGGTACACGCTCGTCCGTACTCCCTTTCAAACTTGCTCCTCCGCTGCTTTACAGGAAACATGAATGAATCATAAAGGAATTCACACCAGTGCGTCTGCAATCCAACAGATCTGTAGGCATTAGTATAATCCCTGTATTACTCGTTATTGGGTATACTTACGCTCCGTATACCAGTGTAATTCGTGATATCATCGATGGTAAACAGTTCTAGTGTCCGGCCGTGGAAGATGACTGCGGCGTTCTTATACGAGCATGTTGCCGTTGCGTCCTTCTTCATAATACCCGGAAATAATCCTGCTCCAATGAACCTAGGATGTCCCTCGCTGTAATCGATTATCCTCTGAAAGTTGTACTGGACACGGCCCTGCGTTTCTACAACTGCCGCAATCTTATCGGGATCGGAAAAAAGATGCTGTTGGCCGGGCGATTCGGCGAGGGATGCAGCCAGTAAATTTTGATAAATCTTCGTCCGTGCAAGCCTGCAAAAAATAAAAAAAAAATTGATAACTCTCCCCTAAGCGGTTCATGTTTCGTGAGATGTTTGGATTGCTGTACGGTCATACTGTTTTTGGAACCAATTAATTCGTTTCGGACGGTTTACCATTTCCGGTCGACTGCATCGAAACCGCTATGCGCTTACTACCACTGCCGCTTATCTTTTAAACAAATACGCGTGGAAATGAAGTGTCACTTTCTTACTTTCCCGAAAGCCCGGTCGGATGGCACGGAAACAGTAACAAAATATCCGTTGCTGGCCATTGTCCACTTAGTCCGGAGATAGTGTCAGTGGCTTGTCTCTGTAACGAGTACACGCGCAACTGTATTAGACGCTCCAGAGTAGGACAATAACGGGTTACCTCAATTTTGCTGAGAATCTTGAGCAGCATAATATTTGCCATTGAAAACAAGACCGAGGTATCGCCATACTGGTTGTTCTCGATCCTTATCTGCTGGAACATCACATCAAGGTTTGGATCGCGTTCGATGCTCTCTCGGTACTGGGCGAGACGTCTTAGCAGTCCACATTCATGTTTATGTTCCTTCTTCCAGTCAGCGCGCTGCAGTTGTTAAACATAGAAAAGTAACATGTAGCGCTACCATGTAAAAGTACTACCGCTCGAGCACTTCGATACATTTGGTTATAGTTTGTTACCTGGCAGTCTTTCCCGCAGTACCGATACGTCTGGCAGCCGTGACAAGTTGCTAAGCGTGTGGATGATCGGAAACAGCTTGCGCAAAACGTTTTATGATTGTGCCATTCAAATGACCAAACCCATGGTTCGCACTCCACAATCATGTCACCAGCAGCAAAGCTCCTGGATGGAGAGGTATTTAGAGCTTCCAGACTATTTTTCTTAGGTTCTGCGGCCATAGTAAATAAGATGGAAGAGCCAAACGCTAACTTCAAGGACGATAATTCTAAAAAACTAGTATGCGCGGTTTTGGAAATAATGTACAGCTAGAATGCAGTAAATCTCTCCTGTTCGAGATAATTTGTTCTAATGGACTTTTAGTCGTTTGCGCATACATGTTACTGTCGTACGGTACATGTTCAAACCATTTTCTGCAGAAACTGCAGCTGCCCGGCTGTTATGAACAATTCAGACCAGAGTTTCGTCGAAATCCTTAGCACGTCCACAATGCTGGTTAAGGGATCTACTCTGGTGAAACCCACAATTTGTGTTAGATCCGCAGTAGTGCAACGCAATGAGGTTTGCTTTTTGTTGCCAAGGTACAGGACGGATCACGAAAAGTACTCGAACTTATTCAAACTCTCATGCTGCGACAAGGGTTCTTTGCTTGTTGAGTCAACAGTACGAGTGATGTGCGACGAATAGTTGACGGGTTATCGGACACTGAATGCTGGAACTGCAGTCAGGTCAAGATACGTACGTCATGTTTCTCGTACAGATGTGCTAAACTTCCTGCGCAGTTATCCAAGCAATTAATTTTTTTCACAGAAAAAGTTCCACACTGCTACAAAGCTCATCTTATAATAACGAGCACATATAACCATACAGTAGTTTTGGTTCACCTGGCTGTGTTTTTATATTTTGCTTAACAATTCTCACTGCATCACCGGTGGCACTGACCGTGATGCCTCTGCAGAGAAAAACTTGGTAAAATAAATTGTGTTGTACCTATAGGTACTTCGCGTATGCCAGTAGCAGGTTGTTCCCGCCTTTATAGCTGCAACATGTCAGCGCCAGAGATGCAGTCAATGAAATCCTTATGAGTTTGGGTTTCGAGAAGGATGATGGTGCGATGACGCTTCGAGAGCACGTATCCATCGACGGCAACGTAATCATGAGATTCTCAGGACAACTCCCATTTGCTTTTCAGTAAGCAAGTGGTTTAAAAAGTTGTCCGTAGTTACACTCGTAGTCCCCTTGCGACAGGCTTCCAAGTACGTCTGAAGGGGTAACAGCAACAAGTTACGAGAGATCTCAAAGCTAATCACCCACGTCTCATGGGACACCTTGCTTCGCATGCCGAGGATGGACTTTTAGAGAGAAAAGCATCCGCACTCACTACGCACGTCCTGCGCGTTGCAGTTATCGCATGCGTCTACTGTAAAGGCGAAATGAACTAGTCCATTCTTCACATGTTTGTTGTTTCTGAAATGCGGAAACAGCAAAAATCCAACCAGGCCCGGTCGAGTGATTGCTAATCGCTCAAAATAAGCTTCGATCAGCCGATCAAACTCTTCAGGTTTTATCTACCACACACGGAGGATTTTACAAAACGACGATGCCAATCATGCCATTGTAATTATCGTCTGTAATGTAGTTCTAACAGCTCGTTCTCGTAGCTGTGCGAATCGGCAACAATGTCGGGAAGAAAATTTAACGAATATTCTGAGAAAATTTTCATTGTACCATTGACAGTTCTAAGAATTTTCGGGTTCATTCCGTTCCGTCCTCGAGAACGGGCAGACAGATATTACTGGAGCAAAATACGAAATCCTTGTCTTTGGATTCTGGCAGTGTTGATCTGGATATGCACTTGGGCCTTTCTTGGCGGAACCCTGGATTCTCTACTACCAGAATTTAATCCGCATCACAAATCGCTGTTCCCCACCAAGAATCCCATTATTCGAGCCATCAGTATAGGCACTGCATTTGTTTTCAGTTGTCGTTCTGCGTTTGCAGTCACGGTACTTTTAATAAGACGCAATGCTTGGCTGAAATTATTCGAAAGTCTAAATCGTGCAGTTGCACTGTTTTCGACGGTGTATGAAATCCCACGACGCAAAATTCTCCGCCTGAGATTTGTGACAGTTGGGATTTTTCTGACCTTTTTGGTGATGTTTTCTGTATGGATGTTTATACAATTTGTTGGCGCCCGGACACATATAGAAGATTTCGACGCTGAAAAGTTTCAAATTGTTGGTCAATCACAAGCCAAATATAACCTTTGGCATCTACTCGTCATCTGGATATTTTGCGCACTTGTACCGTTCATTCTTGTACAACTGGTTTTCACAGTAATTATTGTGATGGCTATTATCCAAGGGATAATGCTGAGAAAAGTTAATTCTGTTTTCGAGGATCTGTTAATACAAATCGAAGAGCCAGTGGACGCAGAAGAAACTAAACAACGTGACAATCTTATGCAAATCGACAAAGAGATTTCCAAAGCAAAAAATGTGTTCATTGCCAACTTGCAGATTTGTGATTATTTCAATAAGCATTTCTGCACACTTCTGTTGATTATTTACGGAGCGGACTGTTTATGCGTGAACGGAAGCGCTGGAGTGTTGGTAGCCGGGTTTTCCGCCAGTGAGCAGCGGTTGGGGGCTGCTCGGTGGGCTATGGTGTATGGGACCGCAATGTTCTTGTCTCAGATCACATTGTGTTTCTTTCCGATGGCGTATGTGTACGAACAAGTTAGTGACATCAGCTGCACGTTCAAAAGCGCTTTGCACTGCCAACTTGAAAGCATATTGGCTGTATTTGCAGGCAAAGAATATTGCTAACAATTATGACAACATTATGTGCGCGTTGGAAGTGCTGGAGACGGATCGCGAGGGATGCTGTGTGACCGAGGTTACCTCGCATAAAACACATCAAACTCTTTTAGACGTTAGTCGTAAATTGACTCGTAACCATTTTTTTATAGAATGTTACTTTTTCTAATTATTTAACGTTTCAACGTCTCTGATTGTATTTTTTCAAGATGAAGAGGCACCTGCATACGAAGCCGATCTTTCATATGGAGATGCACTATGGAGTCGGCCATTTGTTCCACATCAGTGGTACATTTATAGCTACGGTGCGTACTTCGTGAAAACGGACTAACGGTACACAGTCTGGTGAATAGCCTTTCTGATATTTCAGACTGTCACGTTTGTACTTTCATTTGTGGTGCTGGCTTTCGAAATCGTCGATATCTCTGAACTCAAGGATGGAGTTGAAGAGGTCAAGAGAATGCTGTGGAATAACACACAATTCACATACCTGGCGTAACAGTGAAGAGTACCGACTACGATGGAGTCATAGTGTGGTTCCAGAGCGCGGACTGTCATGTTATTGGCTACATGTGTAAACATCACGATTTGGTGGAAGAGCAGCTCAACTGTAAACTGTTCATATTTGTTGGGTCCGGTGGAGCAGATAATCTTTTTTAAAAGACGGGAACGATAAAGTGCTTTCATTAGTCTCCGTAGTCACCGGTTTGCTTTTTCAAGGGTCACTGCGGTTTCCCCATACAATCAATCGGATGTCATTCACGGTGTCTTTAAACTAGTACACAAGCGCATGCTTGCACATTGTCATGAGAGAAACAGACTTTCGATATAGAAAATTCCAGACTTCTGCAGATCAAGATCATAATTAAATTCATATACGTTATGTGGCCACCTGTGGCGCTGACCATTGTGCACCAGCGAGACAAAATTCTCGGGAATAACGTTTTTGCAGTTGTACTTCCCGTGTGTACTCATAACACTGTACCAGCAGTCGATTGCTCCGGCCTTTACACCGGCAACATGCCGATGTCAGAGATGCAGTAAATGAACATCTTTCTTGCTATGGATATTTCGGTTTTCCTGAAAGAGTAGCTGCTCTTTAACATCCCACTTATAACTGAGTTTGCCCTTACAGAAGGTTCTGCCAGCTGTGAGAGCACTGTAACCGAGTAACGCATTCGGAGACGGCTATATGACATTTCTCGTGACAAGTCACAATTTCGGTTTTAGTACGGGACTGGTTCAGAAAAGTGCTTTTATCACCCCCGGAGACATGCTTATAAGCACCTCTCACGGGATAACAGCAACAAGTTACGAGAGATCTCTAAGCTAATCAGCAAAGTCTTATGGGACACCATGCTTCGTATGCCGAGTGCGGACATTTAGAGAGAAAATTCATCCACGCCTACCACGCACATCTTCCTTGGTGCAGTTATCACATTTGTCTAAAAGCGAATGAACTAGTCCATTCTTCACTTGTTTATTGTTTTTGAAATGCGGAAACAGCAAAAATACGATCGAGTAATAGCCAATCGATTAAAATACGCTTCGATCAGCCGATCAGACTCCAACAGTTTCATCTACTGCCCACGGAGGATTTTACAAACGACGATATTGCATAGCATCTGTAATGTGTTCTCTGTAGTGTAGTTTGTGATAGGTCAGTCAGCTCGTTTTTGTGGTTGTGCGAATCCGCAGCTATGTCGGGAAGAAAACGTGACGAATACTCCGAGAAACTGTTCAATGTACCTCTGACAGTTTTAAGGATTTTCGGATTCATTCCGTTCCGTCCTCGAGAACGGTCAGGCAGATATCATTGGAGCAGGATACGTAATGTTTGTCTTTGGATTATAGCTGTTTTGATATGGATATTAACTTTGGCGTTTTTGGGAGGAACCCTGGACTCTCTGCTGCCAGAGTGGAATCAAAATCATAAATCGCTTTTCCCCACGAAAAATCCCATTATTCGAGCCATCAGTATAGGTACGGCCTTTGTGATCAGTTGTCGTTCTGCGTTTGCAGTCACCGTGCTTTTGGTAAGACGCAAAGCTTGGCTGAAATTATTCGAAAGTCTGAATCGTGCTGTTGCACTGTTTTCGATTGTGTATGAAGTCCCACGACACAAAATTCTCCGCCTGAGATTTGTGACAATAGGGATCTTTTTGATCTTTTTGATGGCGTTTTGTCTATGGTTATTTATACAAGCTGTCGGCGCACGGACAACTATCGAAGATTTCGACTCTGAAAAGTTTCAAATTGTTGGCCTATCGCAAGCCAAATATAACCTTTGGCATCTACTCATCATCTGGATATTTTGCGCACTTGTCCCGTTCATTCTCGTACAACTGGTTTTCACAGTAATTGTTGTGATGGCCATTATCCAAGGGATAATGCTGAGGAAAATTAATTCTGTTTTTGAGGATCTGCTGTTACAAATCCAGCAGCCAGGGGATGCAGAACAAACTCAGGAACAACAGGGCAATCTGTTGCAAATCGAGAAAGAGATTACTAAAGCGAAAAATGTGTTCATTGCCAACTTGCAGATGTGTAATTATTTCAATAAGCATTTCTATACACTTCTGCTGATTATTTACGGAGCGGACTGTTTATGCGTGAATGGCAACGCTGGAATGCTGGTAGCCGGCTTCTCCACCAGTGAACAACGGCTTGGAGCTGTTCGATGGGGTTTGTTGTATGGAACCGCAATGTTCTTGTTGCAAATTACAGTGTGTTTCATCCCAATGGCCTATGTGTACGAACAAGTAAGACAATTGTCATAAATTCTAAAGCGCATCGCAATGCAGTTATGAGCATCTTACAATGATTGCTGAATTCGCAGGCGAGAAATATTGCTAACAATTATGACAACATTATGTGTATGCTGGAAGTGTTGGAGGAAGATCACGAGGAATGCTGTACAACCGAGGTTACTTGGAAAAAAAGCACATGAAATTGTAGTTTTATTAGACTTGCTTACAGTATTTCTCCAGCAACGTTATCATACTAGTTAGCGCCACTGACAATGAGCGGTGTAAAAGCCGTTTAATTTTTACTTCTACAGTTTTATATTCTGGTAATACTCAACTGCTTATATTTGATCTTTGTTAAAGATGAAAACGCCCCATACGAAACCGGTCTTTCACATGGAACTATACTATGGAGTCGGTCATTTGTTCCATATTAGCGGCACATTTATTGCCACGGTAAGACATCCGAAGGTATGGATACTACGTAAATCAAAAATGCAATATGTTTCCGTTGTTGCAGACTATTACGTTTGTAATTTCGTTTGTCGTGCTGGCTTTCGAAATCATCGACATCTCTGAACTCAAGGACGGGGTTGCAGAGGTCACGAGAATAATACGGAATATCACGCACTGCACATAACAGTGGACATCATCATGAGGTAAGTGGAAGACCGACTACAGCCACGCAAAAAAGTGATGGTTGTACTAGTCGGGCTTTCTTTTCGGCCTAAATGTCGAGTGCCCACCGAAAGGGATACGCCATCGCCTCATGAAGTTTAGATAGTATAATGGTATCACGAGCTGTTTGTGCAACAGTTAAAACCTAATAAAATTAATGAACTGATTTATTGCACGGTGGTTCATCAAGCGCTTTTTATAAAGTCCACAAAAGCACCAACGATATCGTTGTTGCTTTTGCGGGCTTTATAAACTATCAATAAAGTCCGTTTCTTAGCCTTCATGGTCAGCGGTTTCTTGTTCAAGGTTCACTGCATGCCCACCGACTGGTATACCGATGCGCATGGCATTCGCACTGTCATTGAGGTACGTACAACGGTACATACTGTACACGCGTGCGTGAAGAATGTTTGGAGTTTAATATTAATTACGAAGATTTATGGTGCATGCAGTACTTTGCGCTGCTTCAGTCGAGCTGTTGTGTCGTATTTACGTGATACGGTAATGCAATGCTGCTGTTACAGTGCCGATAGCCTTGCTCCGTTGTTGTCAGTCTCTTTTTCTTCTGGTAAGGTATGTTGCTTGCTAAATACAACGAATGTCGCTAGAAGTAGTGCTTTCGTAAGTAATGGCATGCAGAAAAACAATTCAATGGACGAAATTAAAGGGCAATCGAAATGCGACGCCAAATCACTGGAATGATTGCCAATACAGAGTTAGTAACTCGGGATTTAAGAAATCTGTTTTCCGTTACCCATGTTACGTAACCGGGCTTGGCCGTTCAACTCACGAAAATATGACCATTTTGTTAGAAGATCATGATCATTCTGTCTTTAATGTACAGCATAAAATCAGTCACGGTGGTTAAGTTCGGATCAGACGCATCAGTTTTCTACGGATCCTTTTGCATTGTTTCAGGTTCCGTATTTACAAAGTATGAAATCGCCATAACTTCACGATCAATGTAAACATGACTGGATGATTCAGCTCATTGTTTGCTACCTTTAATAGCTCGATGCCGGCAAAGAACCAAAGTCCACATGTTAACAGCGTAATTCTGCACGTTTGTCCCACCCATGTTTCCGGAGAACAAAGCGATTTCTCTGTGGTAGCTTATGTAATCATTGTAATGTATAGCGTAAATCAATGACAATTTTTTTATTATACCGGTAATTTCGGCTATTTTTAGGGTGTATACAGCGTCGCACAACATACCGAACTTAACGACTGCAATATAAAAACAGATACAATTGAAATGTACGTGAATACCACAGCGTAAAAAGCCGAACCAGTAGCTGTCCACTCAAGCTTAGTTTGAGCGACAGCAGGTGGTGATTCTAGATTCAGGAAAGTTTTCCGCCGTTCGAAATTTGTGTGTCTTCCGTTGCTCCAAGACGCAGTTGCGTAGCTAAAGCGGCAGTGCTCATCTTTACCTGAGCCATACAATTGCAATTGTACTTGATTGAATCCGCTAGGATCGGTGAAACCATGAATATCGGCTTTACTCTGCTTTTTGTGGCCTTCTGTGCGTTTCACCACGGCACAGCCCAGCTAATGTGAGTCTTGACTTTATCTTCTGGCTGATAATTGACACCTGACCAAACCAATTCGGCAGGCAACAGCAGCAAATCGACATTTCCAACGGAGACACTATCAACATGAAGTCACCTAACTTTCCACGGCCTTATGGGAATAACTTCAGATATCAGTTAACTATCAGCGCAACACCTGGAGCACGGATTGTGGTAAGAGCCAAAAGGCAAAAAGTAGTCCCGCTGTATATACAAAAAGCTATAGAATTGTCTTGAAATGCTAAGAGAATGCGTTCAATATTAAAATACATATAACGTCATTTGAAGTGTGGTGATGATAATCATTGTTGCCTAGTTCGACACTCGTGTGTTTTTCCTGGAACTCGGCTCATCCGCTTGCCCGTACGACTATTTAAGCATCAATGAACAACGGTTCTGTGGTACCAACGGTCCACAAAACTATGTGGTAACCCTGAATTCTGGCTCTACTGTGGTAGGTGTCTATAAGCTCTAGACTGTCTTTTCTGCATAATACTCAATGGCCATAATTTTGCAGACTCTTCGTTTCATTACTGATAATACCGTGACATTTTCTGGGTTTCATGTTACCTTCCGGCAAGAACTTCCGGGTAAGCCGATGTTATTGCTTATATTCGTATAACAAGTATTTCTTGTAATACTATCGAAGAATGGAATGCTGGTCGCGTAGATGAAATCATGAACCTCGCAAAAGCAAATTTCGATTAAATAACGAACGATGAAACTTTCCTCCAGTTACACTGCCGCCAACACCACCACCGACCAACCCTCCTTTTACGGATCCTTCTAACTCGCGATGCGGTGTCCCAGCGGTGACACCAAATGTTAATGATCGCATCGTCGGCGGGATAACGGCCGTTCCCCACAGCTGGCCCTGGCAGATTTATTTTTTGGTTAAGACTCCACAGGGAAACCCACAGAGCTTTTGTGGCGGTAGCCTGGTAAGTAATCCGCGATTTGCCGATCCCACTAGGTATTCTATCCCCTTAAGGAATTTCAGCGACGAATGTCTTATTGTTTCAGATCAACGGCGGATGGGTCCTCACCGCTGCCCACTGCTGCTTTAATCTAACTGCCAGCCGCATTTCAATCCTTTTAGGAGCTCACAACCTAAACGAAGCCGAGCCAGAATGGATTAGACGGTCAGTCAGTGACGTCAGAGTTCACCCGGATTATAATCCACGATCCAGCAGTAACGATTTTTGTTTGGTGAAGCTAAGCGAGGTGAGGAGTCTAGGGACATAAAGCAATACTAAACCAAACCGGCGAAAATTTCGATATCAACAGACCTCCCTTGCTTACAGCACGGTCGGTCTTAAATAGAAGTACATAATATTATTATTAGAGTTTCGCTTATAGAAAACCTGTTAGCAGGAAAATCCAGAATCTGATTATCTGTACTAGAACGGCAACACCCTGTTTGAAACGGCATTTCAGTTGCTGCTTACCGCTTTGAAATTTCCCAAGTTTTGCAGCATTATAATATTATATTGTAGTTATAAAGCTATGTCGTTGCCGTTCATTTAATGCTAATGTTTTTCGAACAAACAAGAAACAACTGCTGAATAACCAGTTGCGTATTACCTCATTTTGAGATCATTACTTCGAAGTACTCTTCAATTTCCAGGGGGTGACTCGCACCACAGCTATAATTCCAGCCTGCATCCCCGACGTAGCCGATCCTCCGGCTGGCACCAAGTGCTATGTCACCGGTTGGGGTAGTCAATCGGCTGTCCGGATACAGCAGCCAGTGCAGTCTGACGACTTCTCTAATGAGATCAGCGTGCGGTCGAATAGGAAGAAACGACAGAGCAGCAACGTACTCAAGCAAGTGGATGTCCGAATCATCGACCAAAATACATGCACTACCCAGTATCAAGGCGAAAACCCAATTGAACCGAATATGATATGTGCCGCCAGTCCGGGAAAGGATTCGTAAGTATGAGGACGTGTAAGACATTCTTGACCATTTGGCCATAAAGAGATATTGCTGTTTGTCTAATTACCCGTGAATGCGCAGGCACAGATCGTACGCCGCAACAGCATTTGTAGGTAACGTCATTTTTCATTTCAAAGGTGTCAAGGGGACAGCGGTGGTCCGTTGGTCTGCAAAATTCCCGGGAGCAGTAGATATGTGCTGTTTGGTGTGGCATCGTTCGGAAAGTGAGTTCGCTTGTACAGTGTACAGTGTTTTTTCTTCCCTGACCAGCCGAACTATCAAACATACCGAAGTACAGCAATGTTACCGTGTTTTCACAATGCAGGGGCTGCGCTCAACCTAATTATCCAGGCGTTTACGGGAGGGTCAGCCAAGTCATACCTTGGATCAGAAGTCTTGCCGGAAGCAACGATATGTGAATACAGCTGTTCTGATCTGATGGTTTTGTTTTGTACTGCAAGTCTCACACGTGCTACCAGAATTAAAGATCTGATATCCACACGCGGTGCCGGGACAAGCTTTCTGTTACTTTCGATTGTGATTATAACGTTTACCTGATCACAGCCGTTGAAAGCAGTAACATCGCCTGTTTGTTGCTTTGTAGTAGATTTCGACAATGACAGTAACAATATGTTACAAGAGCGAAGATTTGAGTGTCCTGTTTTTTGCACCAACTCTGGGTTACCGAATTAAATGGTACTCGAGCATCGAAGGTAAATGTCACATCTTTCTGATTATGAGGCTAGCGTTTTCTTAGGCATAAAGAAGAACTGACCATGCCAAACCTTGGACCATGTCAAACTATTGATTCTACACGAAAGCAGTTCAGGATTCTCCCAAATCAGCTGACGTGTTGTAATCACAGCGATTAACTGAACAATAATAACGATCTGTATGCTTATAACTGCTGATTTGTTTTATGTAACCAAAGATTCGGTTTAATAGTAAACATACAGCTACAAAGACAAATAAAGCCCCGAACAAATGACCGCCTGATTCCCACAATCAAGACTGACAGATGCGACTCACAGGAGAATTCTCGCTACTGAACTCAGAACGAGAATTTGAACAGCGTTTTTGGGGCGTTCCGAAACGATTTACACGCAGAGTGTAATAATTCTGGGTTTAGGAAACATGTGCGTTTATTAGCATGATTCACGTAACACTTCTTTGTACAATTCACGAGCTGACTATTTTGCAACAAAATAGTTCTACTGTATGTAGATTATTTTTTTTAATATACGGTACGTATACCATAAACTCAGTCAGCGTGGCCAGGTTTTGGATCAAGTCCATCGGTTACCTCCATGTCTTTGTGCATTGTTTCGCGTTCCGTATTTATACAGTATAAAATGGCCATAACTCGACGATCAATGTAATTATAGCTGCAGCGTGATGTTCGGCAGCGGATCTTAGTCCATATTGCGCAAATAGCGTGATTGTGTGATGTTTTGCCACCCATTTTGCGTGAAAACAAAGTGATTTCTTCGTGGTCTCTTGCAAAGTACAGCGCGTAAACCATCGACAACTTTTTATTATGCCGTGATATCGACTATCTTCAGAGTTTATTTTTAGCCCTTGTCGCTGGACAGCATTCCAAACTTGGCGACTGCAATATAAAACATCAGTATGAAATATGCACGGGCAATGACTGTGATTACCATAATGAAAAAGCTGCATCGACAGCTGTCCATTCTCGCTTTGTTTGAGCGACAAGTGTTTGCAGGTGACATGTCAAGACTCAAGTAATTTTCCGTTTTGCGAAATTTGGGTATGTTGAGGTCTTCCGGTGCTCCAAAACGTTGTTGCTCAACAAGGCTGCAGTGCCTGTCGTTGACTAATATCTAACAATTGTGCTGGTTGTAGTCACTACGACCTTTGAAAGCAGTGCAAACCATGCATATCAAAGTCGCCATTAATCCGCTCTTCCTGGCTTTCTGTGCGTTTGGCCGCGTCACAGCCCGGCAACCGTAAGTCAAACATGTTTGTTTTCTTGTTGATGTGACCGTTGTCCTAACCACATCGGGTAAACAACTTCACCAGATTGACATTTCCAACGGAGTTCCCGTCAACATGAAGTCACCTCACTTTCCACAAAAGTATGAGAATAACTTCAGATACGATTTAATGATCAGCGAAACGCCCGGAGCAAGTCTTCTGGTAAGAGTTCTAGTAGTAGTATTACGTTACAGTAACAACGATCCTTGATACGTTTACTCATGTCTAAGCTGCACTACTAAATATCGAACTAACTAGCGGACCATAATCGACCGAAGCGTAGCGAAGGTCGAATATACACAGCTCAAGTGGATCCCATTGTCTGTGTGTCATTCCGTCACTCGGTCACTATTATTATCTATTTTAATATTTAATAATAGTAAATTAAAAATTGAAACTTCGAATATTACTAATAATATACCGGTAAACATACTTGTGAACGTGCCTTTTACCGGAAGAAGCTGTTTTTCAAATGATTTTTTCAGATTTCAAAATGAGTATTTTCTGGAACTGACCAGTGTGCAGTGCCCACTGGCGATTAAACAAATACCAGACAATTCCTACTTCCTGCCCTAGAAAAACTGACCCAAACAAGCTATTTAATAGCTGAAAACTTTCGTGGTGAAATTGTAAAAAACAACCTTTTGCTGTGAAATATGGAGCATGCCCAATGCTGTCAAGAAATCAGCATGCTGCCATCGCTGACCTATGGCCAAAAAAACAACCACAACAAGCATTTTTTTCATCTGGTTTCTAGATCGGTATTCGTATTCGTAATTCTTCTCGTACCGGGCTGGTGGCTTAAGTAGGCTCATAAATTTGTTTCAATTTCTTTAAGTGATGTTGCCCTGTGAAATTACTTCCTTCGCTTCGGTCATTCAGTGCCCGCAATCAGCGAGTGCACTTTCCTAGTTATGAGGGAATGAATATCTTTGTTCTTAGTTCACCTCTCATGCGTTTGCCTTGGAATTCGGCTCATTCACTTGCCCCTACGACAATCTGAGTATTAATGGAGAACGGTTCTATGGCACCCACGGTCCGCAGAACTATACAGTAGCCCTTGATTCCGGCCCTGTTGTGGCAGTGCTCACCTGCTCCCGACTGTCATTTCTGCATCATTGATCAATGGTCACAACTTTGTAGATTCTCCGTTTCATTACGGATACCAGTGTGACTTTTCCTGGGTTTCATATAAGTTTCCGGCAACAGCTTCCAGGTAAGCCAATGTCTGTTCCTAGAAATCCGAAAGCACTTCACGCCGGTTGAACTGCATATCAATTCTTGCTAATGCTGTCGTATATCTTATGGCTTGTGTTTGGCGTACAGAGTATATGTTGATGTAATAATGCAGAATTCGTTTAAATACTGAACGAGGAATTTTCCTCCAGTTACGACACTGCCGCCAACACCACCGTCAACCAGCCTTCCATCCACGGACGCTACTAGCTCGCGCTGCGGTGTCCCGGTGGTGGCACCCAATGTGAACGATCGCATCGTTGGGGGGATAGCGGCTGTTCCCCACAGCTGGCCCTGGCAGATTAATTTCTTATATGAATATGGCAGCCCAATGAGCATTTGCGGGGGTAGTCTGGTAAGTCGTACACGGTCTGAAGTATGCGGTGAACGTTGTAGCGTTGTTTTCAGATCAACAGTGAATGGGTGCTCACCGCAGCCCACTGCTGCTTTGACAAGAATGTCAGCCGCATTGAAATCCACTTAGGAACTCATGATCGATACGAAGCCGAATCTAAACGGGTAACACGGTCAGTCAGTGACGTCAGGATTCATCCGGATTATGGTTATAAGTCGCTCAGTCATGATTTTTGTTTGGTGGAGCTGAACGAGGTGAGGCTTCTTAAAAAATAAAACAATATATGTAGTCAAACATGGGCAAAAAATGCGGTACAGGATTACACTGCAGTTGCACTTACGGAAACCATCCTTGCAGGAAGATTCAGCAACATGCTTTACTACAATATGCCCGGACTTAAAGCTGGCTTTTTGTTTCTATCTACCGCCTACGTTTCAGTTCAAGTTCTTTTAGAATTTGGCAAGATTCGTATGTTTATAGTACTTTATGCATTACCAAGAACTTACTGTATCTAAATATAGTAAGTTCTTGGCATTACATATTATGGCTGTATAGCTATGTCGTTACCGCTAATTTTATATGCCAATCCAGTATGAATGAATTTTTACCAAACGTCGAATATCCACTGATGCGTTGCTGATTTCTTATTCTTCAATTTCCAGAGGGTGACTCGCAGCGCAGCTATAATTCCCGCTTGCATCCCTGACGTAGCGGATCCTCCGGCAGGCACCAAGTGCTACACCACCGGCTGGGGTAGTACATCGGCCGTGCAGATACATGAGCAGCCACTGCAATCCGATAACATCTCTACCGAGATCAGTGTGCTGTCGGCTAGAATGAACCGAGACATCCCCAGCGTCCTTATGCAGGTGGATGTCCGGATCATCGATCAGAATACTTGCGTCAAGCAGTACGAAGGGATCAGTATTGAACCAACTATGATTTGTGCCGCTGATCCTGGAAAGGATGCGTAAGTACAAAGACGCGTTATACGTTCTTTACATTTTTCGTCATAGGGAAACTTCGTTTCTGCTGTTTATCTAATGACCTATGTGACACGCGGTCACAGATCGTACGGTGCAAAAATCATTAGTTTCACTTACTGTATTGTCATTTTGCATTGAAAGATGTCGAGGAGACAGCGGGGGTCCATTGGTCTGCCAATTATCAGGAAGCCGCAGATATGTGTTGTTTGGAGTGACATCGTTTGGAAAGTAAGTCATCTAGTGCAGCCTTTTTCGTTTTCTTGCCCCAGCTGCCGCACTATTTTTGGACAACACTACCGATACATCACGTTTTTCCAGTTGCAGGGGCTGCGCTCATCCTGATTTTCCAGGAGTTTACGCGAGAATGAGCCAAGTCGTACCATGGATAACAAGCATCGCCGGAATCAACGATATGTGAAGACTGCTATTATAATAAGATTCTGACACTTCTGTGTGTACCACGTATTGCGAATTTCACATATGCTGCCGTAAAGGGCTGATATTCACGCCCAACGGTGTTTGTTGTTGTCGCTAGTAATTTTAACGTGTGCAGTTATTCTGACCCGTTGCATGTAGTAGAACCATGTTTGTTGCTTTGTAAATTTGTAATCCACTTCCACATTCGCACAAACCGACATACCCACGCGTTAACACAGATATACATACATGCAGTCTATGTAAACATTTTGGGCGTTGTAAAAAGTTTTTATTACTCAAACGGCACTCATAGTTAGCAGATCGCATATCTTTCAGTTGTCAAGCAAAGTGTTTTGCAAGATAAGATGGTATATTGAGGAAATAAAAGGTTTGTCCGCTTAAGAAAGCCATGTCACCGTACTCGTACTGATTCTGTAAGATAGTAATTCAGTATTTTTATCAGATCAGTTACCACCTGTAGCACGGGATGCTTAACATTTATCTTATATTCTTTGATAGAAGATTCAGCTACCTGGCAAACATACATACAGCCACTGTACATAAAAAGGCTGAACCGAACACCAACATAAGCAATTTAGGAACCGCCTAATTTCCACAATCTGCAATTATATAGTCAATATAGTGTATACTTTTTACTGCGAATTTTATGAGTTTTTGCCTGACGGTGCCTCGTCAAAACGTGACTTACAGAGGTAGTTGTGACTTTTTTCTGGCAAAGAACGGCTTGATTCGCGCAATCAAAATTAATGATGATGAAAATGTTGTTAATACACCCGCGCTGGTCACGTGTCGCTGTTTCCGACTGGCGATGTATTTTGCAAGAAATGTACTTCGTGGTAAGCATTTACTGCTCACTTGCTAACCACAGTCCACCTCATAAATTCAGCTTCTCCGGATATTTCAAAATTCCAATCAAGATTTCGGGTGATATTTCATTACCCTAATAGAATTCCTGTTTCGATTGCTGGATATAGAAAACGGTATTTTCCCGAGATGCGCTGTTGACTGCTTCTCATTTACCCCCTGGAAAATGAAACCGAGGATGTGTGTTTATGACGTACTGAAACTGAATACAAATGGCCACGTACGCGCAAGTGTGAGGAACACGAGAAAAATATAGGTAGAGTAGCGTAATATGCAGAGAAATAGTCACAAAAAAATGGAAATTACCGTCTGCGAAAAACTGCTTTAACCGCATTTCGCCACTCTTCCGATACCAAAATACATAAAATTGGGTTCATCGTGCAGTCTAATGCAAACAAAAAGTTAGCAGCACCTAGAAATCGAAAGTCCACAAACTTCCCGGTCATCATCAGAATGTAAGCCAAATGCGTGGGTGTCCAGAAAAGCGTTGCGCTAATAACCAACGCTGTCAGGACGGCAAAATGGCGCGTACCGGCTAACTTCGCCTTCAGTTTCTGCATAGCAGGATTCTTCTCTCCTTCTTTCTTTGTCTGCATCTCAACATCATTAGACTTTTCCAGCGAAAGCGAAGTACTGGCTTGGGTAACTTTTGTGGTTTGTGCAAGACTCGATTCGTTGGTCGCCGTGCGCTGCAGTCCAATCTGTCCTTTTCTCTGCATAACCGATTTAACCTTGAAGTAGATGAACGGATAGAACAGCACAACAGCCGCTTGTGGCAGTAGATGGACGACAGTTCCGTAAATGTAGAAATATACCGACTTTTGCATTCCGAACGCAATTAAACACATTCTAATCTGCTCCGGTGTGCGATGATAAAGGTCATCCGTTACAAACCCGGGCAAGGACCAGGCGTTAACGAACAACACAGCGGCAATAACAAGACACACAGCAACTTTGGCACTGTGATGGGTCCGGTAGTTATTTGGAAATGTGACGGCCCAGAATCTGTTGATGCTGATAAGTAAGTGGATGTACATGATAATGGAGGTCACAGTATTCGCGCAGTAGATTGAGAGTAGGCAGTAACCATCTCCGAGGAACCAGCGGATCTGCAGATTATTGGTGGTCTTTTGTATGCCGTTTGTAAGGGACTTGCAAAGGTCACTTATGGCTAAACTGACAGTATATACCGAAAACGGGGATCTAAAATCTACTTGGGGTTTTAAAATAGACGAATAGGTAAAAGCTGTTGGATAAGTAGCTAAAAATAGTAAGGGCCAAATATAAACATCCCATAAACAAGGTGTTTTGTCGTTGGAATGGCGCGGCACCAGTGTAGGTAGCGTTGGATCCATTGGCTTGCAGGTGCTCCAGTGATAAATTGCTCAACATGCTCATCCTCAACGAAGAGAAATTGACGTCGGATGAATGCAGCGACTAGAATGAACTCGCCTATTGCTTAATATACCAGGCTACTGCGTAATAGATCACTCTACTACGTAATCCGTCCATCTCCGAGAAGTACGCGTGACTCAATTACTTCAGCCTTAAAAACTTGACTATTGGATTTGCCTTCGAAATTTCCGTTTGGTAATGAAGCTTTGCAGGAATTACAAGATTATCTTTCATATTGTTAGAGTTTTGTTCTTCCGGGAATTGGAAAGACACATCACAGAGCCGAACCTCTTGGACGCGTGCGTAACGAGTATATCATTTCCTTATTGAGTGCAAGTATTTATGAAGCTGGAAAAAAACGCGATGATGAATGACTTGAATCTCACTACAGAGTACTGCTGTCGGTTTACGCAGACAGTGCTTAGACAACGCGACAATTTACTTCCGAACTACGTTTTTACGTCACTTAGTGTGTCAAGAGAAAGGAAGCATTCTACGTCAGAAGAAATAACATGAACTTTAAGCTGTGCACTGGTAACCAGCGCGGCAGTGAAGGATAATATATGTATGCTCAAAAAGCTTTCAACAATTGCATTGTGTGCTCTAATTGTTACTGCATGTACACACATTATATAAAGTACAAATATAAATTACAATGGACTAGTTTTTTAAATACTAGCAAAGTGCGTATCTCTCGCAAAACAGTAGAAGATAGGCTGTCTAAATAGAGTCGGTGCATTTTTGGACCGTCCCGGCGGAAATAAATGAATTTCTGGACTTTCTCGGTCGAAAAACACTGACGTCAGCCGGTTC
>JAQGAU010000247.1:0-33230 GCA_034698045.1 Paramacrobiotus richtersi
TGTTATTGCACCTGAACCAGATACATAACACCGATCAGTGTTATGACCGTGCTGAAAACAGCAAATGCACGGAAATGTTATTATATATCTGTGTGTGTCAGCTGTACCTCCAGAATCTGGATTCCGAGCCGGATGTACGCTGTTGCTCAAGCCTGAAGCTGATTGTCGGTTACTGGATGAAACTATTTCGCTTGCTGCAGGAAACATAACGTGATTGTCAGTTTCGATTTATACAATTTACATGTAATGGATGAATTATTCCCGTTCAACAGCTGATGTACAGCAGAAACTTCATACACTAGTACACTGAACCTATACTGACCTATACGTGACTATATAATTATGATTTATGAACAAAATTCTATTATATAATACGACTGTGCACCTGTGATATTATTATTATCCCCAATACCACAATAATAATAATTAGTAATACAGTACTGTTGGTGCACCATGCAGTACAATCGCGTACATACAATGTCGATTTTAATGATCACATTCTGCAATCAGAGTAAAAGGTCAGGTCAAACTACTATAATACTGTATTGTACATAAAAATTTATACAAGTTTATTGAGAATACCGAAGGCATGAAACACTATCACAATTTGATACATATGGGGTGACCCTAGGCGCAGGCCGCTCCACGAAGTACGGACTACGCGACAGATCTATATATCTAGACAATACGAGTACAGACAGCGTATCTTTTTGAAATGCGGGAACTCGAACACAGACAAAAAACTACAAACGATCCAGCGGGAACAAAGTTACGTAACATCGGCCAGCAGCGAAAGCGCAATGGATACAGAATCCTTCGCCAGCGGCATCACACTGCCATAATTTAGTACTCGGTATAGCACTTCGCTTCGCCCTTGCTTTTTTCCCAAATTTCGGTGATCATGGTGCATACCGGCCGCATTCCGCGGCCAAACGCAACTCGCTACCTACTTTAACGTACGGTAGATCGTAGCACTGATTCCCTCTTGGAACGGAAATCATGTGGGAATTATCTAAAGAAATGGAAGACGTGTTTTTGTTTTTTAGTGTGATTGTGTGCTAGTACTACCGAATAGTGTAACACGTAAAATATGTACAGCGGGAAAAGAATTAAAGCCATTGTCATTCCCTCTCGGCAGCTATCAGATCTGGGTAGTAGTTCCACTTTTATTAGAACAATCAATAACACAATAACGGAGTTCATATGAACTCCGACAATAATTAAGCTTATGCTAGAAAACCACATGGTACAACTGTTCGACTGCCCTACTGTCTGCAAAGCGGTCGAACAATTAAGCGGAGGCACAACTCTACACATAAAACTAACTAAAACCAAAACCAATCGAATTCTCACACACCATACACGCACTTTTATACCAACCGCAAACGTATTATAATATAAATGCGACCACTTCTATCATATATCAAACACTATCCTGAAGTCGAAACCATCCACTCATCAAGCCTGAGAGGGTCCGGGTCGAGCGTGATCATCTCGGCGAGCTTGCGAAGGCACATTTGGTCGGAAATAAGTATCTCTATGTTGTCGCCGCATGTCGTCGTAGTTGGCACTAGGACGGAAAGGGTCATCTCGGGACCGCTCGTGCACCTTATCCGTATCCATATCCAGTGAGGAGCGGCCGCCCTCTCTGCCCTCCTGATACGTGTTCTTTTCGGAATCAATATCCAAGCCGCCGCCCTCTCTGCCCTCCTGATACGTGTTCTTCTCGGAATCAATATCCAAGCTGCTCGTATAATCATCGGTATTCATGCCACTGGACTGCTCCTGTCGAACTGGTCCCTGGCTGTTATACCCATATGCCGGTCCGCGTTGCCCGTATCCATCAGACGGTCGTGTAGCACTTCCGCCAGGTGATTGGGGCCATGAGGCTCCAGGATACGACTGAGTCGGAGCCGGCGGAAGACCCACGTTTCCTTGGCGCCGACGACGTATGGCATCAGCAATGCGGCTGTTAGGCAAATTCAGGAACTTGTTCTCGCATTCTTTGTAATAACTCAGTTTCCCAAGGATATAACCAGTAAAACCAGCAAAGACCACCTGAAATAACAAATGCAAAGCACTGCTTCCTCAATCCGCAATAATCTTCAGAGCAAAGCCGAAGAGTTATACTTATAACTTATATTTAGCGCATGACATGATAATTAAATACAAATTATATTAGTGGAAATATTAACAGTGATTGACGAACAGAGGAAACAACAGAAGATTTAGGATCAAACATCTTCTGCAGAATCTTTTAAATCACTAATTTTGTGTGTCTCGCCATTCGAACCTTGAAAGTCGATCCATACTTGGGATGGGGCACTAAATACCCTTTTCTCACTCCAAGGTGCGTCAACGTAGCAAGAATCGCAGAAAACGGCAGGGATCGTTTGATTGTAGATTCCCGGGCACACTCTTTTAAAATGGCATTTTCTTCTGGTGTCATCTTGTAGTTCGCGTCCAGTTCCTGCTTTTGAGCATAATCCTGACCGGGTGCGTCACCGTACTGGACGCCATACGTTCCTCCACCCGCTCCAGGATACACCGTTCTCTGGCTTTGGTCAGACAAATCGAGTGGACTAGAATATACAGAGCTTGAACGTCCACTGTCGCCATATAAATTTCGGCTGTATGTCTGGTCGCCGGCCAAGCTATCCTGACCAGAACGCTGATCCTGTCCGAAATTCCCTGACGAACTCATGATAAAATTAAAAGGCCCAAAGGGTTCCACAAAGTGACAAATAGCGGTAATATTAGCAAGCTCTCCTGCAAAAAGGTAAAGGTACAGAGCGGAAGCAAAATGGCAGTAATGAAATTAATCGAAAAAACTGGTAATGTGAAATTTGTGATACAATTCGGTCAACAAAAATCACAAAATTAAAATAATTAAATAAATTAATCAAGCCTGGAAAAATCCGAAATGTGCCCAACTGGAAAAAACGAAAACACATGCCTGAGCGCCGCTCGCCACGCCTGTCCTCAGCTACCCTCATCTGTCGTTGAGTTCGTCACGTTGCGCCATTTGCGAACCACCGAAAATGTGCGGACAAAAATTAATTTCGAACATTTACAAATTTTACATTTAATAATATTTTCGATTCTCAAGAAAAACTTGTAATAAATCGAGATTTTCGATTCGAAACATTGGAGTGTTAGCAGACTTAACGAGTTACACAGAATCTACAGAGATCATGATATAATATAATAATTTCAACGCTCATCTGATTTTCGATTCGTATTTTGCGTGGCTTTCCGCTTTATCGATCACTGCTGAGGATAGCGCACAATTTTTTCTCGATTGGTCCACATGGGATGATGCTGGTCAGCATGGCGTTACGTAGATGTATTCCACAACTCTACCAGTGCGCTGTTGCTGCATTAACTGATTCGAGATCGCTGCTGCCACCGTCTGCATTACTTCGCCCTGCCCACACCGCTGCGAAATCACCACGGGCTCTTCCGTCTACAATTGTGCGAGCCGTGCATCTCTCCGCACCATTTTTCACCGAGCAGTCCGCTCACGCAAAAGATTCTCAAGAACCGTCCGTTCCAGACACGCCCATCACCGAGAGAGCACTGGCATATCCACCAAAATACTTTGCTCCGCGAGAAGTTTGGTTAGAGAGTCTTGATAGAATAGAGGATCACAAAACGGGATTGCTCCCTCTGCATCCGGATATTTTTGCCGAATTTCCCCGGTATGTTCTTGAATTTTGTTGAAAATATTTTGGTATCTGCCTATCTGGTCTTCATATGTGGGTTTTTCAGAATTGATGTTATCCAACAAAATGTGAAATGGCAGACGCTTTACAACACAATTGTAAGGAGGCTGTGTTGTAACTGTTGTTCTGAATAATTGTTAGTTAGTTAATTGATATAGTTTGTTGTTATTTTTGTAATAGTATTATATGACAATAGTATTGTATTAATTCTGTAATATTGTAGTTCAGAGTTTGTGGTGAAACCGTCCTTGTGCTGACGTAAAAAAAGCATCATGCTTAAAGTTAAGATCATTTATTCATCGTGCGTAACGTCGTAATGATTAGGAAGGGTTTCGCGAATTTTGCGAAGACAAATATAAATTCGGTCTAATCGCAAAAACCGTGAATTGTAGTAACCGTTAATTATGGTAACCGACTAACCGTTAATTATTATTAATTTGATCATGACTAATGATCGACAAAATATTATCACCGGAAAACGTTGTAGAGGTCAAGATTAGCCTCAATGCTAATTATGTTATATTGTTATATCAAAAGAAATGTACGAAGCAATTGTTACTTCATCCGACCGATAACCGAAAGCCTTGGGCCGTCCAGCGTCCCATGCTGCAAGAACTTTCGCAAAAATTGTATTGCTGTGTCTGGTTTTGAGCTTTTGAGCACCTCACTGGACCGTATAATGTGTACGTTACAGGATTACACGTTTGCCCGCAACAGAGCTGAAATGCCGGGTGGGGGAAGGAAGCCATGGCCGCAGAAGGGCACCGGCAGGGCTCGCCATGGAAGTGTTCGATCCCCTCTATGGAAAGGAGGTACCTATTAATAATAAACCTGAACTGCTAGCACTTCGTCGGAATGAGAACCAGATGCACATTAACAGTACGTGCATGCAAGTACTAGCTGCAGATTTCCGATGTGCGCTGTATTCGGTTTAAGGTGTGCAGCTTTTTTATGCATTTTGTACCGTTTTAGCCGGTTTCTGAACAACACCTTTTCCAATTTGTTTGCGCGTGTTTTAGGTGGTAAATCTAAGGGACCTCGTGGTCCTACAAGTCACTTCTACATGCTGAGTCAGAGCGCCAAAATTAAAGGACTGAAGTGCACCCTTTCTGTAAAACTGGCACAGGTAGGCTTAAAGGAATATGGTTAAATGTTGCCGCTTGGCGCAGTGTGACCACTGGAGAGACAGTCTACTTACATTACAATACTCTTCATGGGATAACAAGTCCTCTCTGTATCTCTTTTCACTGCGATAACAAATGTTTTTGAGTGTTTGAGTAGGTAACTGGTCTTTATGTGTTAACAGTTGTCTCCCCCGGTTTCATTTCCATGTTTATCGTAGGACGATCTCCATGTCGTGGAATCTTTTGACATACCTTCGGATGACCCTACGGTAACAACTCTTGAGAATTTTTCGTGCGATAATTTTTCTTTCCAAATGCGCGATTACCGCAACCTGATGCTGATAATTCTGTTATGTCGTAACAGAAATGTATATATATAGTACGGAATCCAGAATCTAAAACGTATGTTGCATTTTTTTGCAGTATATTCAAGCTTTGGCAACAAAACGGAATTGGGGATTGTCTGTTCTGTTTGTGGATGAGTAAGTAACGCGAAATTTTGACGTAGAGCGCGTAGCATTCGGGATGTTTGACCTTGTGTTCCCAGAACGTAATGTCTAGTGTTTTTATAAGGCACGTTTTTTATTTGAGAACGTTGGTTTCCACATCATCTACATGCGATAACCCTCATAATCAGCATAAAGCAAATTGTTTTTTTACCATGCATCGTTTTGCAGCACCGATGTTATGCCAAGAAATATTGCAATGGCATGCTCAACAATTCCGAGTTATACCTTGATGCCTGTTTACGGTAAGTGAATAGTTCTAACTGAAAACCTAACAGTTCACATGTTGTTTCTGAAAGTCACGTAAGCGAGAGTGTCCGTTGAAATTGTTTACTGTATCTGTTTCGTAGCTGATTTTTGCGAATTTTATGCATTACAGGATTGAATGTGTACAGTATGCTGAAGCACGAAACGCTAGTGATCACCAAAGCAGCTCTCGAAAAAATTGAAGAACGTCTTTTACGGTTCGACAATCGGCTTCTGAGAATTGATCCTCGTGCAACGGTTGTGGGAGAAGTTCGCTAAGACTAGTTGAAAGGATTCCTTTTAGATGGGTGCAGTGGGGAACGATGTTCCGCGTAGAGCATAATTATGAACTTTTTGTGGATTTCTTGGGAATTTGATGTGAAGGGGGTTGACAACTGCGATTTGTGTTTAGGCTGTTTACGGTTTACCGGATAAAGTCTGCTGATACGAAGTGGCGACCAATCGAGACATTTTTTTAACGACGCATTTGAATATAACAAAATATCGGCAACGTGTGCAGCACAGTTTGTTAAGTTTTAAGGTAATACAATCGACAGATTTTGCGTTCGCAGACGTCGTCAGTTGCAGACGAAATACAAACAGCGCACATAAGTTTCGTTTATTCTCAGATTAAACGGACATAACTACAAGTGTACGTACTGCCAATTGGGCAAAACCGCTAAAAG
Source organism: Paramacrobiotus richtersi (assembly GCA_034698045.1). NCBI lineage: Eukaryota > Metazoa > Tardigrada > Eutardigrada > Parachela > Macrobiotidae > Paramacrobiotus > Paramacrobiotus richtersi. The sequence goes on from JAQGAU010000247.1 coordinate 6,288, forward strand.
TTATCCATCCATCGTAATTTACCACTAAACTTGCCATACTATTCGGACTGAATATAGTTGCAGTGATACTGCTGATCACGGTGAGCAATCGGGAGAAACCACACATCTTGAATTAGCCATTTCTTTTCATTCATGGTATGTAATACGTATGATGTCCGAAGTTCACCCTGTAAACTCCGCTGTGCCAAGCGAAATCACTACCGCGTTCCACCGGGATTTCTTTTCTTTAAAAAAACAATGTTATCGTTACTGTTGTTGCCGACCGCTTCCTCTTCACTCAGATCGGATTCAGATTCGTCCGTAGCATCTGTTTCTGCTGGTTGGTCTTCTGAGTCACTGGAGGGATATTCAAATAGTCCCAGATTCTAAACACCAAACTCATTTGATATAAATCACACAATATACATTAGTAAGAATGCTGGTTAATATGGTAAACCACCAATCATCTACAGAGGGTCGTTATTGAGCCACACAATTTGTCGCGATAATAAATTAACGAACCACAAAACTGATAATAAAAAAAAAAAAACCGTATTCGACGAATGCACTCACGAATTCTATTGTAGGTGCTCCTTCGTTGACGTTTTCGATATCAAGGCTCTCGAGTTCATCAGATGTCTGCAGTTTTTCTTCCAGAGCTTTGGCAGAGCTTTCCATTTCCGGTACAAATTTTTTGATGCGATCCAACATGATTCGTCCTACAATAGCTGTTCTTCAGCGCGCGAAACTAGCTCGAACGGCCTAAGGCTTAACAAAATTTTGTTAGCCTAGGTCTTTTCACGCACTGTGGAATAAGTTCGTACCTCGCTTTCGTAGAGCTTCGCTCTCTACGGCGCGTCCAGATGCGTCAGCTTCCATCGAGTGTTTTTTAATAAACAACATGGATGGCAGTGGGCTTTTTCCCGACACGTCGAGCTTTTCGTACGTCGTCCGTGTGTTATCCTCCATTGTTTTTGATTAAATACAGGACAACAGGTACCAATCAACAAATACAGAAACGTAATTAACTAGCAAACGTAACTCACACGTTCCTCCAGGGTTCTCCAGAGTTTTTTCTCGCCAGAGTGTTTTGTCCCATTAACCAAGCACAATTTTGTGGACAGTTTGCCAGTTACGGACCACCCTAAACTCGACCCTCTGCTCTCTACCGACAGAGAGAATTGCAGCTGCATTTGCCTACAGCATTACACTTTTTTAACACAGAAGGAAAGTGGTTTAATCCTTGACTTCTGTTACCTGTATTCTCTTCGTTTTCGCATTTTTCAGTGTGACAGGTTTGTATGCAGGGTGTTTGGAGTTTGCCGTACGAAGCAAGTTTTGATCGGATTATCCGGAGAATCGGATTGTTTCGGTGGTTAGGTCCGCTGGTTTCGTGGTGGGGTTGTTGGCTGAAGTACCGAAAACCGAATTTCGCGTAGATGTACTAGTTTTCATGTTGCTGCGCTCTGAATGTTCGTCACTCCTTTGAAATCGCTGGCGAACTGTTACCCAGCCTTGAACGGTAAGAATGGATGTCTTTACGTTAACGTCTACTGTTTTAGCCAGAATACTTCACGTGCGTCGTAAAATTAAGAACTGGTACCACACGGTGACACTGAGCTTGACATGCCAGCTTTCAATACTCGAGCTATATTTTGGTCTTCTTCGAACGAAAGGAATAGGATGAAAAGAAGACAAATTTCAGATTGTGTCCAATGAAAAGCAAATATGCTTAAGTGCGGAGCTTTTGCTGTCCTTCAGCAATCACATCTGCGCACTAGAAATACCGTAGAATAGCAAAGTAGTTTGTTTAGTGCCAGCGTTCAGTTTTCCTTGCCAAAATCCTGACACAGTTTTGTATGAAAATCACGGGAAGCTTTCAATGGCAGACAGAAATTGTAGAGACATTTATTACGGAGATACGAGAAGAAAACCGAAAGCGCGAACCCCGGGTTCCCGAGAGCTGTTATGGATTGGGATCTTGCAGCTTTATTCTTGCTTGCGAATATTGAACAAGAAAAGAATCAGGTGTGATGGTTTAATACCATAATCCAGTCCGAATCCGACACTTCCCTTTAAGCCGGAGTGGTTCTTCGTGGACGAGACGCGGTGCTGGATCTTTTCGCGCAAAAGTTTGGAGCAAATGAGGCTGAAACATCGTCGATGCGATGGACCGGACTCAAACTAGATTTTCGAGCCAGACTGGTCGGTGGTCGGCTCGGCCACTGCGACCATCGGTTTCACATTCGATCCACTGACATTTAGAAGTTTGTACCATATCGGGCCGTTGGGAAGGTAACGGCAGGAAAGTGGTTTGCTTAACAAAGGAAACTCTTCAACGTTCCAGACAACCCTAAAACATTTCGTTATTGCATCTGCTAATTCGTTGCTTGTGCTACCTCGTGTGCATGTGTTGCGAAAATAACGATTTTGGTAAGGGACAGAGGACCCAGAAATACAGGCATGCCCGAGGTAACAGGGAACTAACAACTCGGCAAATATGAGCTGGGACCTCAGTCGCACGGTCTCTAGCGAATCACAGGTACCGCACAGGAACTGGTTTGACATACACAGCTGCGGGAAACGTGATATACGTACGCTTTCGAGGCTTTGGCGGAAGAAAGCTGGTCCCAAATGCTAACCTACAAAATGCGCAATTTCTGCTTAAGTGAGGAGTTAAAAAACTTCCCGGATTTAATCTTATCTTGCCTTCTTGACATGATCGCGACATGGTACTTTTGCTGGTTTCTGGTCTTATAGTCTTTCACACGTGTGCCAAACCTTGTCCAGTTATCGTTGTCCGCAAAACACTGACAAATATGTCAGCCGACAAACTTCCAAAATGCTGGCCGCTGATCTGTTAGCAGGCTTCCCAGAACGCTTAGAGCGAGATAAGTTGAATTTGCGAGCTATGGGCATGAGAGACGTTTCGGACATACATTTGAAACAATCTTGCAACTTGCGAACATTGTACTCGCAGCGGCCCTTCCGTTCGGCGTGTCTCTGTCGTTGTTCCTGCCTTATAAACCTCATGCGGTTGAACATACGAGCTAACCATACGCCAGAAATTCCGAGACCGTTGTTTAGTCGAAGAGAGATTTTGGCAAAACCATAGCAAATTCAGATCTTTAAGCTCGCCAGCTAGAAATCGCATCCTGTGGGTATCAGCAACTTTGGCCGCGAACCGTTTTTCCAAATCTTTCGTTATGCTGAGTTTGTTTTCGGGTTTTTTTTCGCTGATTAGTGATCACCCGAAGCTTATTCAGCAAAACATGACTATTCTGAGGGTCTCCTCCATGCAGTCCTAGAACAACCCCTTGCAACGATGCAGGACACCGTACCCAGCATGTTCAGCACTATCAGACTCCAAACAGCAGGTTTGTTCGGCTCCTTTGGTCATTCCCATACACCTGGGCACTTGTTGCTGCTCTTCTGGTGTAGGCTGATCGAGAATCTTTCCTTGCCTCTATTTGTTCGTTCGCGTGCCATCCGGCGACAAGAATCATGACGCCAAATATAGAAATTAGTCGGGAAATCATGTAACGATCTCGTTCCGGTGGCGATACTAGTTTGCTGGCTAAACCAACGAGATTTTGTGAGGGTTTTAGTTCCGCCCGTCTGTATGTCAGCTGATCGTTTGAGACATGGTGTCCGGTACTTCAGAGAACGACGCACTTCTACTGTCAACCAAAGGCGTTTGCAGACCCAGGCCCTTGAAATCCAGGCTTTCGAGTTGCTGCACATCTGAAACAGATGGGAGCACTGGTCCTTCCCGTTATTTTGGGCATTCAGTTTGCAACATTCTCGCTGTTCATGGTTTTTTTGGTAACACTGCGCTTTTGATCGTTTTTTTCCAGCTGATTGTTCATGACAAAGATCTCTTCTGATTTCTTCCTTTTGGCACTGCTGCAAGATTGTTACTGCTTTCTATAACGTTTCATCTCTTTTTTTGTAACGTTTTGCTCAGCCAGGCATAAGTATACGTACTATAGATGTCACGAGTTGCAGGAAGCGCGGTAACTGCCTTGAAATGGAATAACAAACCATCCGTTGGAATGGTCGACTTGTGTTTTTGGTTCGAATTGCAGCACTCCTGCATCAGCAAAAGCACTTGGGCAGCAACTGCGGTGCCGTTGCTTTCGTTCTGGTGTATGATGGCTGTTGCGGTCACTCGGTTTTAATCAACTGAAACGCGCTATGACTTTTTTGGTGCATTTGCTTTTGTGCGTATTTTACCAAGCCGTGTCAAGTTCCTGGTGGACTTCCCTGAACGCGTCCCTAAACGCTGATTCGGTTCGTTTGTCCCTCGAGATTGGTCGAAGAAGTTTGTAACGGTACTGGCATTCGTATTTGTGGATCATATATAAGCAGTTTTGAATACTTTCGTGTATCCACGGTCATCCAAACTGTCCACACTTTTGATCACTCCGGAAACATTACTGATTAGTGTCTTTCGCTAAAGCTGTTTAAACGATCTGCTGGCTAAAAAACACGCTAAGATGCAGTTTCTTGTTTGTCTACACTAGGTAAGCTAAAAAGCTCGGTGTTATCGCCTGTGGTTACCGGTATCTTGCTAGCAGTGTTTCAGAAATTGTGTACATACTTTGTTTTAGCAGGTGGGGAAAGCTGATCCTAAGCCACTGAGGTACCAATGGATTTCCCAGTATTTGAGGTGCACTTCTCAAACCGACCAGGCACAGTTGTGCGTTTTCTCATCACACCAAGCTGCGAATCAGAGCGGCAGTCTTTCCGTGTTTTGCGCTTATTAGTGCAACGAAGCATTCCAAGGAACACGTTTTCTCTGTTATGGCCAAGTACGTACTATAGGATTATTACTATAGAGTCATAACTTCGATTTCGGAAATTTGGTAGTTCATGGTGGCTCTCCAACTGGAAACGTACGATAACTTGATGGCTTGCGATCTATAGTTTTAGCAAAATGTACTACAATGATAACTCTTTCGCGCTCCTGCCGCTGAGGCTCAACTGTTGACAATTTTTGGGGGAAGTTAGTAAACAAAAATCTGCCGACAGGTGTGCCAATTTTGAGCAAGGGCTACGGCGCCCACGGTTGAGAATTTCAAAAAACGAAAATCACATTTTTTTCTTAGTCGCTTCACTTGTTATAGATTTAACTCATAGCAGTGAGTTCTGAAATTGACGATTTTAGCGTTTTTGCTAAGTATTTCCTTTCCCTGTTACGTATTTTTTCGAGTTGCGGCTACAAAGTTGTGTAGTGATTGGCGTGAAATTCTGAACAGATATGTTTTCTTAGAAATCGTTTAAGTCCTAGTTGTTTTAGTGAAAACCGCTGCTCAGAATTGGCATACCAAGGAGTTTATAGCACACCAGCGAGTTTCTAGTCTTGTCTGTCTTCTGTCTTGTGGATTCTCACAGCTTCTCGCAAGGAAGCAAACGGTCAGCGGTCATAATAGCCGTCTTATACTTACACTGGGACGGTGTCGATCTTGGTTTTAGTACAAGTTACCTAACGAGAACCGGTGACTCTATGAACCACAGAAATAAAGTATACCTATGCTGGCCCTTACGAGTAGCAGGTAATGCTAACGGTCACCAATGATGAAAGCAGGAACCGCAAAGTTAGTGGATTTTTCAGCTTTGATTGCGATTTTATAAAAGAAACTGATAATCAAACTGATTGGTGACCTCGCGGAGCTCCTCCCACAAAAACCGCAAAAAAGCTGAACCGTTGAAAAACTTACAGATTACTAAGTGGGCTCGCCAACCAAGAATCGTATCATATGAGAGCGAAAGCTGGTTTCCGACCGAAAAGAGATTTCGCAATGAAAACGAGCAAATCTTCAGTCATGGGTGCTGTTTATACTTTTTTCTGTTAGTAATGGTTTTCTAGCCTTAAGGAGAAAACCTTGCACATTGTTTTGGTACCTTCCGTGTCATGTAATGGTCGCAACAGTCAGTTGTTATAGTACTCGTAGAGGCAGCTGAACATGGCATGCTTAACATAATGTTGTTCCAATCAAACAGACGTGAAGTCCTGTGTACACGGGTTGTCTGCTTGGAAGAATATTATTATTAAGACCATCGGGCACCAGAAATCACAGAAAATATGTCCTCTGATTCGTGTTTACCCGGCTTTGTATGCAAGAACCGCATCAGGCTTGCGCGAGCCTTCCTTTTCCATACTTGCATTATGTTATAGAACCGCTGGAGCTTAGGGGTCAGTAATTATAGTCTTTGGCTAAGCTTGTGAAGTGGTGCGCAATCGGATAATTTTGCGACAACGGTTCCATTCATCCACTCGTTATTAGTCTGCCGCGTATGGAGGAGAGAGGTCGAGAGCTGCACTCTTTTCGGTTTTAAATATACTTTCCACCTGAAGGCCGGCGGCTAATTTATGCAATGTTAGGCCGAAAGTCAACTCTAGTGTTGCTTCTCTTTAGTTCCGGGTCGAAAGACTACCGGGAACTGCTCGGCAACAACAACAACAAATTTATTCCTCTGAACATTTCGTTCAGCAGGGCCATTCGTAGATGAATGGCTTCGGGCCCGATACCAAAAACATCACCAAAGAACACCACAAAAAGAACTAAAAAAGGAAAACTGAGCATCATCCATCCAAACCATTGAATTTTAAAGATCAGTTTTTACGAAAAAAATGGAATGCAGAGACTGGCTGAAAGCTTAGAACACCCATGGGCGCACAAAAGCATTCGTTGGCCACATTTTAGAGAGATGAGACCACAGGACCGGTAATGGCGTGCAGCCGTACCGGAACGAAGCCGGGAAGGATTGCAAACGAAAAAACAATGCTTTTGGAATCGTTTTTTTGCGACATCGAATTGTGTGGTAAATCGGCGTGCGTTGAGCAGTCCCGAATTCCAAGTGCATACAAATAGTCCAGTGCTGCAGATGGTTCGTGAACGCAGTCTTCGTCAGGTGCTGTTTATGCGTCCGTTTCAGACTCCGTACTGTACCTAACTGATGGCACTCAAGGTGTGGTGCTCGATATCTCCAAAGGTTTCAGCGTACACAATCCCGCGCACACTCGTTTCGAAGAGAAAGTCATTCTTTTAATAATCGTCGTCATACAACGGATGTTCTCTTCAAAGTTGAAACGTTAACTCAGAAAGTCAGCCCAAGCACAGACTGATACGTTTTCGCGTGTCTCATGTTTCTGAACGAGTCCCGAGTTTTGGTGGCCGGTTGAAGAAGTATGAAATCGTTTTTGGCGTTTATGACGAAAAGACGTTTGCGTCCCGTAACGAAGAAGAGAAAAATTAGGTGTGTCAGAGAGGCTCAGAAAAGTGCTAAAACCTTCATTTCTCGTAAATTGTTTGGTTGTGAAACTTACTGCTTTCGTGCACCTGATGTGCAGAGGATCCCACAGCCTAATTTACAGAGAGTGGTTTGTACTAAAGATATACCGGATACTATCTGTATATCAGTGTTGATCCGTTTTCAAAAACGGACTCCCCGGCCGTTCCGTCCCGGCAGCCGACCGTCCCGTCCCGTCCCGGTTTGTTTAAAAGTCCCGTTTTCCGGTAGACGGAATCCATTTCAAAAATTTTTTTACTTCGGCGTAAAGTATCATAATTGCTTAATGTTCCATTGTATTTTTTCAAACCAAGCTAAACGACACTGCCTTGAGAAATGTTTGTGCACTTTTGACTACGAACAGGTTGTTTCCTCGCGCGAAGCGCGAAGCCAGCGAGCGATTTCGAAACAAAACTGCAATAAAATCGTGATTTAAATGATAAATCGATACAGATTTAAATTTATTGCGAAGAAGTGTAAGATTAAACGCGGATTCGCTGTGAAAATATCAGAACGGGAAACGTGGGACGGGACTGTCTCTTCCGTCTCTCAATTCTCACTCCCGTTCCGTTCCCGTCCCGCTCGAAGCCTCACCCGTTCCCGTTTTTTTACCGGAACGGGAACCGGAACGGGAGGTTTTTCCGGTTATTTTCCGGCCGGTATAAAAACGGATCAACACTGCTGTATATGCGAAAATATTGAGCCAGCTTTGGCCCGGTGTCAACCAGAAATAACTGAGGTCAAATATCACCGCGGGGCTCGTCATGAGAATTCTCAAAAAGCAGCTTTTCAAAGAGCAGAGGAACAGCTTTTCTCAAACAATTTTTTTTTCTTGTGGACAGTATCACCGTGATCGGATTTATGTGGATTTTTTGGTTCGTTGTGACTGCTTTGAGTACGTTTTTCAGATCAGTCGCTGACTGAGAGCCTGGTCATTACGCAATGCGCTCGCACTTGATTTTGTTGGTGGTCGGGGTTGGCACACGCCTGATAGTTTCTCCAGGCTAATAAGCGACGGTTTGCGTATATATACGTAATTTGTATCTTGGCTGATCATTCAACATTGGTACCATAACGATTGCGGACTTTCGGAGTTGAAAACCGGCATTTACCGATTACGGATCAAAAAATCTGATGTCCGATGGTTCTGCAGGAGATGTTGCCACTACACGGATGTTAACAGTAGGCTACACCCAGATAACGCTTTTGAAAGCAAAAAGATGGTTCTCGATTGTCCGTTTGTACTTCGTGTACGCGCGAAGTGCGCGCGATGAGCGGTTTTTCCGCAATACGGTCAAAAAGCTTAAACAGAGATGGGTCAGAATGGTCATCGCCTTTATGCGCATTTATTGATAGATCGTCCAAACAAATCGTATGGAAACGTGGATTTTGAAAGACTGACTGACAAGCAGAACCCCCAACGCCTCATATTGGCAAAAATCTGATTGCGAGGACGAGCCTAAAAGGTAGTGCTATTTGTGTCATTGGGTATTTTTTGCTGTGGGGAGGTTATGAACGGTGAATAGTTACGAATTTTTTTAGTTTTTAATACGTGAATTGGTTTAGCATAGCCGTTTACAGTACGGGGGGTGGGTCAACCAAGATTACGATCTTGATCCGATTCCCATAAACCGCTGTGTTAAGGCCACAGGCAGTGATGTAGGTAGCAGTAGCAGTTATGATAGTCTTGCTCAGACCAACATCTCGTTATTGATTGCTACACTACTTATTAAAATTTTTGCAATAACCAGAAGGATGGTGGTACTATAAATACTTGTAATCAAATCGCAAGGAAGATATTTGGTTATCATAAAAAACTTTTTAGAAGTATGGTATGCACAAAAACTTTTAAATTCAATATAAAATCACAAAAAATTGGTATGGTAGTACTGGTACAGGCATATCGTTTCTAAAATAGCTTTCCTGATTCTGACCCAGAACGAGATTTTCGCACTTTAAACTGCGCATACAGTGAATTTTTGAATATTTCAACTGCTCAGAACTTTCGTTATTATTAACGGATCCTGCTCATCTCGTGTCAGAACGTGACAAATTTTATCCTCTTTCTTCTGATACATCACAAGACAAGTTTTATGGAGTTTGAAGAGCACAGTAGAGCTAAGACTTTTTGAATAGGGCGATACAATGCACCTGTTTTTTTGCTGCCGTTGGGTGAAAGGGGAAGGGGGAGTACTGGTAATACAATAGAGCAACCATTTCTATACCGGACTTACATAACCAGATAAGCGATAAGTGCGTGCGGTGAAAGAATCAGCTGAAATTCCGAACCCACCAAAACTGCTGCTTACATCACTGCCTGTTCCCTTAAGCCAACTCACGCTGAGTTACTCGTTAAAATTTTCCCAAATTCATAACTATTCACCGTTAATAACCTCCCCACAGCAAAAAATACCCTGTGATCAGTACAGATAGCACTACTTTTTAAGCACATCCTCAAATTTTTGTCAGTATATGAGGCGTTGGGGGCTGTACTTGTGAGATTTGAAAGCGGCATCTCTGTTTAGACTTTTTGACCGTATTATGGAACAACTGCTCGTTGCGCGCACAAGCGGACAAAAGACAACGGAGCACTGCACTTGCACTGCATCTTTGCACTGTCAAAAGCATTGTATGAGCGTTATCGACTGTTTTTATCGATGCAGTGGTACTCTTTTGCGCAAAACCTTCGGTTTGACCGGAGTCAAGCCATGTTTTGGTGATTTTTCAGACCGTAATGTAGCGAGGTAGCAGCATGATGATTTTTTGATATCCATTTCACAGGAAAAATGTATGCTTTCTTACAAATTTTAAAGCGTCGGCCTGCAGGCAGGTTTGCTAGCGCTATCGATATCCGCTGCTATGGTTCCGTGGTCATCCAAATGACCAAAGGGCAGTTGCGTAAACGATACTACAAAATCTGAAGCAAATCATTTGGAATCCCTGCTTTCCTCCGGTAACAATTGGTCTCCCTGGGTTGCTTCCCCAGTACAGAAACAATCAAAAGAAGTCGACCTTCTCTTCACGGATCTACGGATCTTTCGTTACGAAAGAGAAGGACAAGTTTTGGCTACAAAATATTATAGAGATATTCCTTTTATTGGGAATTTGGGCTTATTTCGATTGTTCGTGAATTTGACGTCCGTTCAGGGTCAGAAGTTCAGGTGGCTTATTTTCGGACGAAAATCGCTTCGTTGCACGTCCGCGCACGAATCTTGTGTGAAAAACTCGAGGGGACACTTTTCGTGCATGTTGCTGAAACATATTTGGAATTGACTTCAGCAGCAGCAGTAAAATAGTACTCAATTACGCGTAATAAATGAACGATTTACGAAGCTGCCTGTCTGAAACCGAAGTCCACGAATGGGACGGGCTTGCGATTGGTCGTGAATTTCCGTCCAGTTGAGGCATGCGCAGCTAAAGTGTCCCGTTTTCGTACGAAGCGTCAGTAATCAGTTCATTGTCAGTGAAATAAGTGTATGATAGAATAATAAAACGTATGATACTGATGTGTGAAAATGTATGCTAAATAGTGTGTATTGTAGACGATGGGAAACTGCTGTTGTGTGATTCCCAGTTGGACCTCAATCGTACTGTTGATACTGTTCTGGCAGCTCGGCCCAAGGCGGAGGATCCCATCGTAGTGCTGCTAGTCATGGAGATCGATCGGGCGGACATATTCCCTCTGGAAGTAAAACCTTCTATTGCATTGCGCAATACACCGAAACGCTTGGCGAAACGAAAAGCAAATGTGCTTGAAGTCACAAAAAGAAATACGGATGACTTGATAAAACCATATGGTGAAGAATCTACGGACATTGGTTAGTACTTTTGTAGAGCTGGATACAAAAGTAGCCGAGCATGAATTGAGAACGAACGAATCAGTCATTTCCTTTGATAAACTATGGTGTATTGATCTAATAAATTTTATGATTAATTGGAAATGTCAAGTTTTTATTTATTTATTAGTAGCATCTCCGGAAATTGTATTGCCGTTTCATGTCGCTGCTTCGCAAATGGCTGCGATTTCTCATGAGACCTTTCTTCCGTCCGAATTGGACACAACGCGGTTCCCTGCTACTGGACGGAAATCGGGTACACAAGGCTTCCCTGAGCGACAGTATATCGGTTTTGAAACTGTACCGGATGGAACTGCACCATATCCGGCCACGGCAAAAAGTACGGTTCTTTTACCGTCTGTGTATGCATAAATACAGCATTTATTTGAATTCTTGTGGATCCTGGTATTGTCTTTTGCGAAATAATTATATGGAAAATTTTGACCTTTTATTGACACGGTTATTGTTTCCACTACCATACACTTGTTAGCACTGTTTTCACGCGGTACGTGTACTTCTACACTGATTACACTATGGCATATGCATACTCGTACCCAGAATTCGTTTTCATTGCAACTTTAGTTTCCAGGCAGATGTTTAAGATAGTCATCTTTCATTGCAGAAACGGTTTCAGGGAGCTCGATGAGCTTACTTTGTTCCAAACGAAGTGCGGGGGCCGGTAAACAACCACATGTCTGCAACAAATGCCGATATTGCGCAAGAACGTTCAATCAGTCTCATGACAGAATCCGTCATGAGCGGATCCATACGGGTAAACGTTCTAGTGTTACTTTTGTTTCGGGTTCTCAAATTCACACCGTTGACCGAGGAATTTACAGGGGATTGCACATTCAAGTGTGATTTGTGCCGGGAATCATTCTTGTACGCTTATCAACTCCGCAACCACCAGAAAATCGCTCATGGTAAGCTACTATTAATTCGTAGTGAAAGTTAGTATGGTTGGGTTGCCGCAGCGGCTGTCGTTTTTTGTTCCTTTTTGTTTTACGCTTTTAATACTCCAATGGTGTACCGTTTCTGAGGTTTACAGTTATAGGTGTGTCGGAGGCGAATACCGAACGGGCTCAGTGGAGCGATGTGAAGATTAAACGCCCAAATACATTACCAAAGAAACTAAAGCTGGTCTTTCGAAAATCAGCCGGCGTGCCGCAGTTCCATGGAGTACAAAAGGTTGTGAAAAAGAAGAAGGCAGTTAAACGAGGTAAAAATTGTGTACGATTTCCTTTCGCCATATGAAATTACCGCCACTTCTTGATTTTCAGAGACGGCATGTCCTGTCTGTGGGAAAACGTTTTCCACCCCGGGAAATGCTAATCAGCATGCTCGACGTTTCCATGCTGAAAACTCGGGTAAAATGTAGCTGCAATACGCTGTTCAGTAGAAAATCCATACATTGTTTTCCTGAGAGTCAGATTCTTCGCTTTTTTGTCCTTGCCAAAATTAATGTGTATACTTCAAACTGTTGTGGGTGCGTGATCAAAATCAGAAACATTATGGTAGGTATCTGAACCGACGAAAATAACCTCATGATCACTTTTGCAAAAGGAAGTTAGCTTGATGTCATTTTTGAAGTGCAATTTCTGTAGATGAGGCGAGTTGGAAAATCGAAGAATCGCGCGGAAAATTATCGAAGCTTCAACAGAAATCGAAACCGAACAGCTCATCGAAAAAGGATAAATTAGGCTATGATCTTAGAAAGACGTTGGGACGACTGTCGATGGCAGCTGCCTTGAAATTATCCCGCGATGCCATTGTTTTTGGTGAGCGTCGTCTGGTACGAAGTTACTTGTTCAGAAATGCTTACGAAACGTTATGGTTTAGATACCCAGAAATTCCCTTGTGAGCATTGCGGTACCGAGTTTGATGACGAACGGGAAATGCTGGAGCATATTGAAGGAATTCATGGTAAATATTGTTCGATGAATGGGGTGACGTGTTGGTTGAAAGTTTGACCTGATGACCCTTTTATCAGTTGTAGTCAGTTTAATTCTGTTGTTGTGACAATATAAACGATTATTTATTGTTAATCAAGTGATGGTTACTTAATTTATTGCCATTAGTTTGCTTTACATTTAAACAGTAATTTACTAATTATTGTTTGATTTTGTAAGTAACTGACGAAATCAAAAAATGTTCCAAAACGACATTTTTTTCACGGTTTCTGCAAGTCACCTTATGATAATTTAAGTTGCACATAAATTTTCAAATAAATCACCTACGACTTGTAATAACGAACAGATTTACAATTTCAGCGAATGAGGAAATTGACTGGGAATCAAGTTCGGGTTCTGGTGATTCCGACGCCCTGTGCCGAGTGAAGAACAGAGAAAATCAGCCAAAATCCCATAACTGTAAATGAGCTGAAATGATAAATGCTCCTTAATATTGTTGTTACCTGCTGGCATCTTGCAGTGCCGAATCCTTCGTATCTTTGGGTGATGATTTGGCGCTTATTGGCTAGTCCGATGTTTTGTCCTACTGTGGTTCGATGGGTTAATCGGCATGCCAAGGAATTCCAAATCGTTGATAAAGAAATGTTGGCTAAAGTTTGGGCGGTGGAAAAAGGTCGCACGTCCGTGAATTTGGGAGTTCTTAATCGAGCATTCAAGTAAGCAGCAGTATTACTTATCGTGATGCTTACTGACTTCGAGTTATGAGACTAAATTCTCATTAAAAAGTTTGATTCTTTTTGTAACACGTGGGAACACGGAGATAACTTCTACACGTTTTCAGACAACCTTGTTTAGGTGATATGCAAAATTTTCAGTTACAAGTAGGTATAGTACACGAATGGTTGTCGTACGCGATCTGCTGTAATCGTATATTACATCAGCTGTCACAAAACTTAGCATAAATCTCAGAAAGAATAACAGAAAAAAATGTTGTTTTCTGACTGTAGGAATTCGTGTCACAACAAGCATTTGGTCTGCATCAGTGGAACGCGCTATGTTTTCCGTTTCGGACCCAACGCGGACACAGCGGCTCTCGCGGAATGATCTCCATTCGCTTTTGCTCATGTTGCTGTATAAGGATGCAATAAGCTGGGTCACTACTTCTCAAGTACTTCACCCACAATCCGCACTCCGTTTGTGCAGTACCGGACTATTTTTATTTGTCCTATTCCGGAAAATGAGGAAAACTTCAGGAAGATAACAATGGTTGTGTTTTTTATTTTTAATACCAAAGTGTTGTGAACTGTTTTACTCCAGTGGCGTTCATTCCAAGACAGCTGTGTTCGGCCAACCCTCACTGATCAGGTGTTTTATATTGTTTTCTGATTATTGTGCTCAGTTTTGATACGTGATAATTTGCGTCATGGACGCAAATTATAAGGCAGTTTACTTTTTGTATAATGTCTGCAAGGCGCAGTTACTTGTTGTATGTATGTAACTATGTATGATATGTTTTCTGGGATAGATGATGGAAAGATAAAATGTTGCTTCGGCCGTTAGCATTATAACCAGATCTGCGACACTACAGTATAATTATGTCAGTTATGGTCAGGTAAAAGATTTCACTTGCTCTAGTCCTTTCCCCTTAGAGGATAACTACGCATGATATGTAGATCCATATTCCATTGGCATCAACATTTTTTTAGCTCTGCAAAGCTGGATGACTTTCTGCTTCTCGTGGGAAATCCGCAGTACACGTGTAAATAAATAACTGGAATGACAATCCGATATGACTATAATTGCAGAAAATGTTCCGTTTACTAGTTTATTATGGTTAAATTTTCGCACTCCTGATAACAGCAAAAATTTCTACTTTTGCGGGCGAAGGTCAAGCCTATTTTTTCATTTGTATGGGATAGCTTGTACGCCTCTGCGGGTGAGATTTATTATTGGCGTTTGGACTCGGAGTCGTTCCAATTGGTCTCATCCCAAAGAAAATTTTAACGGAGGCACCCCCCAGAGGTGCAGCCGTAACAGACCGAAGTGTCACTTGGATTTCATGTCGGGATACGGTGACTGGAAACGCCTTCATGTAACATGTTTTCATGATAAAATTACAGATAAATATATTTATCATAAGTATAAGTTTTATCCGTAACTGGTAAGCAGTTACGAATTGTAGTCAGCGCAATACTGCAGAAACAGTTTATAGCTCCGGAAGAACACCTGGCTTTGGGCTCACAGAGCCCAGTGGGTGATAATTAGCCTTATCGTGATCATAAGGACTGTGCAACACACGCGATGGATCAGATTTTGTGAATGGACGAAAGTCTATTATCTGTGTATCTGAGAATTTTGTAAGGTGCTTGGCTTACGAACGAATACCGAGGGTTTGGGTGGCGAATATTCCAGACCAGAAGTGTTTGAATGACATTGCAGACCATTTATTTGCCTTTCTCCTTTGGAGTCCTCGACACTTTTTGAGTAATTGTGGATTGTAGGACCAGTCACAAGCTGTTGTATAAAGCCTGTTACCGATTCCGTAAGGAGCTAAAAGTTTTACAGACAGCTGGTAAAAAATTACGGATTCAAACATTTGCCGTCGATTTACAGGCATTATTCGTAAAAGATGGCGAAAAAGGATTATGATCATTTATTCAAGCTTTTGATTATTGGGGACAGCGGTGAGTGCAGACATAGGATAACAATTTCGGAATTGAGAAGACCAAGGTCCAAGGTTCTTCGAGAATAAAATACATAAGCTTGTCAATATGTACTTTCCTGCTGTAAATGTTAAGTATTTGGGTTTGCTCGTACTTGTTGTATTTATTTGATCGTATTTGTTGTAGGTGTGGGTAAAAGCAGCCTGTTGTTGCGGTTTTCTGACAACACTTTCACAGGTATGTGATGCTTTCATAACTGTGTCGAATAAATTTTTATGGCGCACATTTTACTGTTATTCTCCACAGTTAAATGGATAGTGTAAAATTTTCTGCTGAAGTGAGAGATCTATATATATGTATAGTGGTGCTGTTTTGCACTGACTTTGTGACGAAGAGATCTGACAGTTTTGAATCGCTGTTTAAATTTCGTATTATCTGTGATTAACAGTCGGCGCCTCACTGTGCAAATCTTCAAATGACACTAAATAAACATTTACTCAAGTCGGTTGTTTAGACTTGCTTTCAAACCGACAATGGCGCTAAGAATACAGAAGCATAAAAAAGTCACAGCGAGCACGAAGAGTTTCTTTCCGAGTTGTCGAAACTCGATCTGGCGGCAAAAAAAATTTTTGTGTTTTTACTGAGGTGTCTTTGCTGTTGCAGGATCATATATTACTACGATTGGAGTTGATTTTAAAATACGAACACTGGGTAAGAATCTGTTTCCTTTTTCGGTTAACGAATGTTCACAGTACCGTATTACAATACAAAAAGATTTGACAGGCGTAACTGTGTTTTTTCTGACGAATTCCTGTGTTCTGTTTCGCTGATTTTGTTGTCTGGTTTTGCAGAGATTAATGGAGAAAGAGGTCAGTTCTTGTTGTGCGTTTCTTTTTATGCATCACAAAGAGCTAGTCCAGTCATTCTCATCATTGATGTTCGTTTAGTAAAGCTGCAAATTTGGGATACCGCCGGACAGGAGCGATTTCGCACCATCACTTCGACATATTACAGGGGAACCCACGGTGTCATTGTGGTTTATGACGTTACGAATGGCGAATCGTTTGGCAACATAAAACGGTGGTTGGAGGAGATTGAAAATAACTGTGAAAATGTCAGCACCATTCTTGGTAAGCCTGACACATCCGGCAGAAGCGTATCTGGCGGTTGAATTTTGTTGGTGTTTTTCTAGTTGGAAATAAAGACGATGATCCAGAAAGAAAAGTGGTGACAACAAACGATGCTCAGCGTGTGGCCACTGCGTCTGGAATCCCTTTATTTGAAACGAGTGCCAAAGAAAACCGCAATGTCGAAGAGGTACGACTTAGAAGAACTTTTCTAGAAATGCCCGTTGTACTTGTCGTCAGAATATTCGAGAGCACAGATACCGGTAGTATAATAGCAAACTGCAGTAAATTTGTGAGTTTTAATACACGTCAATTTTTGAAATGGAACGTGTATCATGAACCTTGAAACTTGGACTTGATGTTTCACATTGTGTTGCAGATGTTCCGTTCGATAACGAAATTAGTGCTGGACAATAAGAAGCGAAGTCTAATGCAGAATCCCGCCGATGCTGGTGGGTTAACACTCACAGGAAACAGCAAATCCGGTCACGATAAGAAGAACAAGTGTTGTAAATAATGGACTTGTTATCCTACCGTCTGCTGATGTGATGCACAACGAGAACGCTGCGCCAGTATGAAGATGGAGTGCGTTACTTCCCCATAAAGCTCAGTCCAAGTTTTGGTGTCTATGCGAGACTGTTTTTAATCTTTTATTATTTTTTGTTGTCTGTTAGGTTAGGTTGCGTTTAGGCGTCAAAGCGGTGATTCCAGATTAGATGGTCCGTTATTTTTGTTAATTTTTATGGTTTGGTTGTGGATTTTGTAATAAAACATGGTTCATACGGTAACATAACGACTGAAAAGCGGTTTGGTAATGCCGTTCAACAGGACTAAAAAATGAATCGGCAAATCAGCCACTAACTGCCAGCAAAGATACCGCGAAAGTTGGATTCCGAATCCGGATTGAATTCAGTCCGGATTTCGCACGAACTTCGGGCGATAAAACACTGAACTCTAGCTACCGAAACGGGCCCGCCCTAGACGCCGCTTCTCCAATCATTGGACTAGACGCAGGAAGATGCTGCCAATCACAAGCAGTTGGACGCTTGGTTATTGTTAATTGTTTTAGCGTTAAGACAGCGCTGCCATGCGATTTAAATTTTGAGGATAGGCTGTGTTATAGCCATTTTTGATTTCCCGAGGATACACTCCGATACAGTCATATTATTGTAGTTCTTCTTTTGTCGAACCATTTTCCGGTACCAGACAGTGGGTAGGACCGTAGCCGTGGAAGAGGTAAGCCGTGTACAGTTTTTGGATTAATAGACTGTGGGTACAGCGGAACATTTTTTCGTAATCTACCATAGGGTACCACAGTACCTGATTTTAAAAGTACCTACAGCCAAGCAGCAGTAACGAGTACCGCTAATGATGCGATGGAACATTTCATGTTACATTTGGTAAATCACGTGCGAAAGATTTGGGTTAGGCTGTTAGGTAATAAATGTGTAATACGTGGAAAAGGTTTTTTTGACGAACGAGAAAGAGTGAAAGACCTGTACTGCGTAAAATGATAGACACTAACAATATAATGTAAGAAATGATCACTAATTAACTTGAATCAGTTAGGCTGTAAGTATTACGTAAGGCTTGAAGAATAATTACGGAATCTGGAATATTTAGTTGAAAAACACTAGGCGAAAAATGCGGAAAGATGTTAGAAATTGATGTTCGCTTTGGCTGCATATAGTTGTTCCATGTACCGTACTTCACGTTAACCACGTTTGATGTAGTTTTTGTTCCCGAATCCCTCCCAGAAAGTTTTTTGAACATCACATTTTTTTAGGGTTTACGACAGAACTGAAGTGGTAAAGAGCTTAAGAATCGTTTCTGTTACGAGATTTCTGTATACGATATGTACTTACATATGAGTGATTTACCGAGGTAGGCATGCTATGCTATACGCATAGTAACATGGCTAGCTGCACCGTTACCCAGGTTTGTAAACACGCGTTGGTTGTTGGTTTCTGACTTGGAAGTGTGTCTGCAATCTGTATCTTTCTGTGAGGATTCTAAGTCAGCATTTTAATACCTTGTCGCTTCTGTAGTGCATTTCGAGCTGCTGGGATTGAAGCTGTGAAGTCTGATCTACAATGACCGATACCGTGGAGCATACCGAATCCCCTGCGAATCAGGGCTCCCCACAGGAAGCAGATCGCGGAACCCCGGAAGAAAGTCCGAACAATAACGGAAAGGATATCACTGAACACACCAACGGAGATCGGGAGTCTCCAGCCGAAGTAGAAATGCATACCAAGTTGAGTTAATTGCTGATATTAACGCTGTTTCCGGTTGTTTCTGCTACAGACAAGCGAAAAAGACAAATCCAAAGAGGATGACGGAGACGATGCTGAAACTGATCAGGTAGATGAAAAAGAAGCGGCTGAGCCGTCCGGCACTAATGCCGCTGAAGCGGAACCTGCCGGAAACGGTGTGCCAGTTAAACGTGGCCGTGGACGACCACCGAAGAACGGCGCGTCGGCCAAGCCTAAAGTCGAGACACCCAAGACCACCACGGGTCGTCGTGGCAGGCCTCCAAAGAAAGTCTCCCAGCCAGAACCGGAAGACGTGGACGAAGGGGATGCTGAGGATGTCCCGATGAATGAGGAAAAGGAATCACCAGAAGCCAGCGTTGGTAGTGAGGATTATTCGGAAGGCAGTATTGACAGCAATGAGAAGAAGCCAGCAAAGGCCAAAAGTCCAGTGGCTGCGAAACGTGGACGGGGGCGTCCGCCTGGATCGGGGAAAAAGGCCGTAGCTGGTAGGGACAATTCGTGTCACCGTGAAGGATGCCGCTTCATTCATTTCTGTTCTTGTAGTTAAAAAGAGTCCAGTGCGTGGAAAGCGTAAGAATGAGAGCGAAAGCGAAGATGAGGAGGAGATGGATTTTTCCGCCGACGAGGATGACGGTAAAGGACGGAGACCTAAGCGTGCTTCGAAACGCGGTCCAGCTCGTGCTGCTCGCGGCAAAAGGACCAATTATGTCGAAAAGGAAGGCTCTGAAGAGCTGGAGGAGCAGGAAGAGGAAGAAATGCCCGAGGAAAAGCTAGCTCCAAAACCGGCAGGTACAGGGCGGGGACGTGGTCGGCCACCGAAAAAGCTTAGGGCTGGTTCGGCTGAAGACGAATGAACGAACATTCTCGCAAAAAAATGTTGGGGGTTTTTGGTATATACTTTTTAGACTTAAGTATCAGTAACTGCTATATCCAGACACTCTTCAAGGTGAGGTATGACTGTGACAAGTGCTTTGTCGGCAGTTTGTGCACGATATTCCTTTATTGTATCTCTTTTCAAGTATTTTATCTCAGAATTGCGTGAGTTCTTCGGTTTGACTGGGTCGTGAGGGATCTAAACGGTTTCGATGTTGTTGATTAACGCATTAAGACAGCGCTTTTTGAAAGATATGTAACACAATGAAACGGAATTAAAATGTTTACTTCGATGGTTTCTGCTGGTGTGATTTCTTTAAACTTAACAATTTATTTCATCACATCTCTGATCAACGGGAATTAGTTTTCAACAAGCGCACTCCGTCACCAGCAGACATGCGGGAAACATTTCCTGCAGCATGACAGCGTTAAAATAGTCAAAGCGGATCGCAGGTATTCTAACGAAACCATAAAGCATTACAAGAATTGGATTTAAATTAAATCTGAGAACCGGGCGTGATCTAGGAAAACATCGAACCAAATTATGATACTAAACAGGATGGTTATCCTGCACAGACCAGATCCAGCAGCAGCCAAATGAGACCTTTTGGGAGAGCCATCCTAAGCGTACTAACTTGCAGTCACTGTCAGCTCAATCGGATTACGAGGTTCATTCTGCGGTCCAACATCCGCTGCGTCGGTGGTATTGTCCGCTGTCAAGTGCGACTGCGGTACGGCGGTATCCTGTCGATACACCAGACTGCAGTTGACTTCGACGGGTCCATTATAGCCGTTGTCCGGTAGGACTTTCATTTGCTCGATGTACTCCGCAGGTAGCCCGCTTTCCAACGCTCCGTGAACCATCACCTTTTTGTAGACACACGATGGACGAGCATTATCCTCATAAGGTAAGGTCATCTGGTAGGTCAGAACAGGGAGCGTTATTCCTTCTGGTGTTGTGACTTCCACATTGAGGGGTCGGTATAGTCCTTGGTGTACTCCTTCTTGCCTGTTTGTGACAACAACATCATCAGATTCTTTTGTCGGTATATACAATACTAGCAATTCAGGTAAACTCTTCCTACAGGAACGACCATAACATGGGAGAAGGTATATATAATAAAGATGTATTTTATGATTTTATTACTTCTGTTCGCCTACTCTGTCTGCCGGTTTGTTAGCTCAGAATGTTACTGTTCAAAATGAAAAACAGCAAGTAAAATGAACAAAATAAAAACGCCATTTCAAGCTAATTTATCGTGAAACTAATATTACATTACCGGATAACTGCTAGCTGCTAGCGGCCATGCTCCGGTATCGTCCTTAGGTATTGATACTTACTTATGAAGTGCTTCCAGTTCTTCTTTATTAATGATCCAGACACAGCCCCATAACGAATCGTTTTCCCCTTCGCGAATGGTCGCAACATGCCCTCTCCATCGAAGACTGTTGTAATTAAATGTCAATCGATAACCAAAAAGTCTACCGGGGCCCACCCGCATCGCACTCGGGCAGCTTAAGTGCAACCGCTCCCGAAACAGGTTGCTTCCAAATGCGAAGTAAAGGAATTTCTTATCCGGATCATGGAATGATAATACGGGCATTTTGAGGCTGAAGTTGGCCAGCTGCTGACTTTCCCAGTAATTACAGCAATTCAGTTTTAGAGGTGCACTTACGAGTACACGGCCGAATTTACGGTAAAGCAGGGCCGTGTTGGCGGAATCAAGATGACGAACAAGCCTCAGGTAAAAAGCTGGAAGGATGCCCTAATGAAGGAAGCAGCTAAAGATGGTTCTTCCCGAAGGAGACCAAGTTGTGCTGCAACGATTACAGCACGCAGCTGGTACCTACTTCCGCAAATGTTGCATAAAAACTGCTGATCAGCTGATTGTGATCGAACTGAACTGGATTTCATGGACTAAGACATGGCTACCTCCAACGGGAGTCGATTACATACAAAAATTAATAGGACTTTAAACTGGAAAATTCCAGAATTAAAAAAAAATCGTGTTACTCTGTAAACTGTTGACAGTTGGATTATTTTTCCTTGTTTAGCTTAAATAAAAAATTTCTTATCCACAAATAACACCTTACATTGCTGTCTGATAACTGTAACTTTATAAATGCGATGCAGGCGTGGCGTGAATCCGCTTCCCTTATTTTGGCTTCGGGAAGCAGTGCACTGAAGCTGTTATGGTTGCAGCGTTCTGGAGGCATGTGGGCCAAAAGTCGCGTTTTCCCTGGCGGAGTGGTCGACAAAAGCGATTTCTCCTTGAAATGGACGGACTGCTTTAATAAGCATGGAAAATCGTATGACAGTGTCTTATTGCCTTCTGGTGCTCAGCGGCCACCAATCCTCCAGACTCGCCAGGGCGAACTGTCCCGAGAGATTGCGCTGCGTATCACCGCACTCCGGGAAACATTCGAAGAGTCGGGTATATTAATCGCCGAACCCAAACCGAAAGTGGAATCCTTAACCAAAGAACTGGTTGACTGGCGGAAGAACGTCATTCAGGACGCCAGCAAGTTTCTGGACATGTGTAATCATCTGGAGATCTACCCCGATATCGACGCGCTGAAGCTCTGGTCAGACTGGCTGACACCGACTGATCTCCCTATGAAGCGCTTTGATACCGTATTCTTCGTTGCAGAAGGCGATGAAGGGGTGGTTGTGGATGTGCACGAGAAAGAGATGCTCAACTCCCGCTGGATGACGCCGGCAGAGACCCTGATGGCCATGGCCAGTGGAGAAATTATGCTGCCTCCTCCGCAGATGTATGAATGCACTCGGTTGCTGCAGTTCGCAAACGCCAAAGATCTTGTTGATTTTGGAGAGAATAGACAGAAATATGGAGCTGTGTTGTACTTGCCCGTAAGGATTCGCTGTGCAGATGGGCTTGTCACACTCTTTCCAGGTGCGTCACATAGTTTTTGACGGAAAAATGGCAATTGTGAGAAAGTTTTTCTTCATCGGAATTCGATACACAAAAGTAAAATAGAATCATAATTTTGACGGATTGAATGCCCTTAAGTGACTGTGTTTAAGTATGGCATTCGTCGATTCGAAGATGTCGCACATTTTTGAAGTGGAGAAACTGCTTTAGCATCTTTAACATATTTTTTTTTGTATTGCAGGTGATGATGCTTATCCCGTTAACCCAGATAAACATAACCCTCTGCCACCGGAAACCCGCACAATGGATGAACTAAGAAAGAACGTTAAAAACCTGCACCGCCTGGAAGGTGACTCTAAGGATGCAGTGAGGAATTTCCACCTAAATATCTCGCTACATCCCGAACATTGTGCACCGGTCAATTTGTTTAATAATCTGGAAAGCTTAACCGGTCATGGCTTTAAAGAAATACCGACTCTGAAACCACAAACATCTTAATATCATGGAATGCTTGTTGATACGACTAGTCGATTCTGTCCAGAAATGCTGATCGTAATATTGTGTGGCGTCTTTTCGTACGAAACATCATCCGATGGTGATAGATAACCGATCATGATGGTATGTACCCGGTCAGATATTTCCAGTTTTTAATTTTACTTGTACTTAATACGACCTGCCAACCAGACAAAAGGTCACATAAAACCATTTACGATACTGGTTTGATGAAGAAATAAATGGATTAGCCGGCTTCCACAATACTCTTGCGACCACCAGTAAGACAGAAATAAAGCTGATGAAAAATATTTTTTGGGACTTACAATTTATTAGCATAATCGGACTGACACATTGCTGCCGATGGAATCCGTGCTACATTCAGATCATAATTATTACATGCACCACGATGCAGCGATATCTGCATTCTGCTGGTTATATGTTTCCGGTTTTTACATAACAGTCGAATTACAAAAATCAGGAAAAATACTATCTTGGCAGACGTTGCCGTAGTTGGCAACGCGTATTCATTACAACACGGTGTGTACACACGGTGGTAGCGGCTGTTTCGTTCATGTATTATAAACGGCTCACTTCATACGGGTGGCAACTGCAGCATCAAAACATTCCAATCTGGCATGCATGCAAACCAAAACAAACAAATTCTTTGCGGTTGTTAAGAAAATCCTGCTGTTTGCGTATCGTCAGCATCAGCTGATTGATTTTTCGCACCCACATCTCTGACAATGTCTCAAGAAACTTACAGTTGTTAGTGCTGTCTTATCGTTCACTAGGCGAAGCTGCTAAATTAATAATATATTAACTATGAAGTTTGTCACTGCTAGTGTAGTCTTTAATCTGAATTCTGAAGTCCCAAATCTTCGGTAGTTCCGCAACGAAGATGTGATGGTGCTGCTGTGGAGAGAATCAGCATCATTAATTCTTGCTGCTGGAAAAGATCCACTTAAGATTTTATTCCTACGGCGTTCCGGATCAGCAGGAAACTGGGCCAAACGCGCCGTTTTTCCAGGCGGAGTGGTTGAGCCCGCCGATCTTTCCTTGGACTGGGTGAAACACATACAAAAATATCTTGTTGATATCGACCGCCTGCTGCTGCCGGTCTCTGCCCAGCGATCACCGATTTTAAGAACAAAACCAAATGAACTTGCTCGGGAAATAGCACTGAAGATCACGGCAATTCGCGAAACCTTTGAGGAAACCGGTTTTCTGGTGGCACACCCTAATACTGCATCGGTCGAAGCGCTGGCCACCTGGAGAGAGCGGTTGAGTAATGGAACGGGAAACTTTCTCAAGATGTGCTCCGAGCTGGACATTTGTCCCAATGTGTCGGCACTGAAAATGTGGTCTAACTGGCTAACGCCGGTCAATGTCGATACGAAACGCTTTGATACGGTGTTTTTCGTCGCAGAATGCGAAGAAAGCGCCGAAATCAATGTGGATGAGAGAGAAATGAGCGGAGCGTTGTGGTTTTCGCCAGCGGAAGCGATTTCCAGATCGTCTCCCGAAGATCTGTTTATTCCCACTCCGCAAGTTTATGAATGCGCGAGAATTGTGCCGTTTACCAGTGCCAAGCAGCTCGTAGCATTCGCGGCTGCAGGGGAAAAAGATGGAGTCGAATTACTGGCCTCATCCCTCGTGTATTGCACGGACGGTATTGCTGTCTTGTTTCTTGGTACGTTTTCGAAAAGCGTTCTTCTCTTCCTCTCTTCCTGTCAAAATCGAAAACGAATAATTAACCGATACCGTATATCAGCGATGCATCAACTGCAGTAAAAGGAGAGTATACTGAATGCGAATTACGATACAAATTGTTAAACTAACCCAAATAATTCGGGATTTTTCGTTTTTATTACCTGCAGGAGACGACGCCTATCCGGAGAATTCGGAACTAATTGATACCCGAAATTATCCGAACTGCACACTGAAAGAGTTTCGTGCTGGTGCGAAGAATCTTCGTCGGTACGAAACCACGACAAGCGATTTTATGACGGGATTATACCATAACGTGGCCACGCATCCGGCACACTGTCACCCCGACTCCGGATTTCTGCAATCAGTATTCGCAAAGCGCACTGGCACCGGTTGTTATAATTCATCTGTTGTGAAAAACACAGGCTAGGATTTCGATGTTTGCTACGAAGATATCCATTTTTATGAATTGATTGAACTCGTCTGTGGCACATTTGCTTTAATATGTTATTGAAATCTATAGAAAAGAATTCAACAGAGTGAACAGACAATATTCAAATGACGTATGTTTTCTTATTTCAAAGATTTCGATTTTTTTGGATAAACAGATCCACTGCGGTTTCCAGAAGCATTCACGTTAAACCAGCGCGTCATGTAATTTAAGGAAAACAGATCACGATATTTTCCGCACATATTACAATAAAAGAAACAAAAACAATCACAGTGACCGTGATGTGGATAAAAGTGTTGTGCGATCATGAGAGCGTTCAAAACTATACACATGCCAGCCCAGCTTCAGCAGACACTGTACACACAGAATCCAAAAGGGTGCAAAGAGTATATGCGCCTTCTGGATATTCCAAGTACCATCCAGTTTCAAGCACAGGAACATTTCGAACGTAATTAGACAGATAATCCCGAACATATCCCAAAGAAAAAACAAACAATGATGATCTTCAAACGCGGCTGAACCACTTCCTACAGCCTTCTTGCAGGCTTTGATCGATATGGAGACAACCATGATCAGCTCATAGAGCCATAAAGGGATGAAGACCACAAACCAACTGACTTGCATGCTGTGGTTCAGTCGAAGGGTGATCATAATGACAAAGATTAACACTGTGAACCAGGTGTACAGTGCTCGAGCTCCCATTCCGGCCATTTCCAGGAATCCGCGGACATTTATCTAACAGTCCAGATCCGACAGCTTCGTAAATGATGAATCCGTAGACGTCCGCCGAGAAACGTCGTGGCACTCGCAATCCAACAAACACACAACTTAACAAGTTCTTTATTTGAGAAAACCGTCTTACAAGTTAGGTCCGTAATTGGGCCATCTACGAATCCGTATCATGATCCATGATATGGAAAATTAGTATGTAGCTGCAGTGCTCAGTGTAGCAGTGCTTTCTGCGTTCACGCACCCGACGCAAAAATCAGTTACAGCAAAAGCAAGTATAAGATTTAATATTTGTATCGTATAAACTCCTTGTCGCTTTCTGCTTTCAGATTATTGTCGTTGATTATTGTCGTGATTCTTTTTTATCGTAAAAATAAAACGTAGAAGTACTGAAATCAGGAGTGAACTCAAAATGGGAAGGTCTGAAACAGCTCACCAGCACTTGTCTACTGCATATTCCAGCCGCAACGGCTACCTTCCCAGGTGGAAGCCAGTACTTCTAGTATTTTTGTCAAAAGCACTTACTAACCTAACCCCCTAATCCCTATGTGACAGAACGGGGCCTATCGTAAGGATCGTTTCGTAAGGATCGTAAGGATCGTTTCGTCACTACTCGAAATCGACATTTCAGCAGTTCCTAGTAGAGCTCGATGAGCTGCACAGGATACAACTGACAGCAAGCAGTTCCGGTTAACGGCTGCCAAGAT
>JAQGAU010000248.1:0-33203 GCA_034698045.1 Paramacrobiotus richtersi
CGCTCCTGGGTTGCAACCAAACCTTCTTCACGTAACGCCAAATGCAGCGAATAACCCTGCGCGTTACCTGACATCCTTGTAAAGAGAGCAGAAAAAGATCAACAAGTCCATTGGCCTGCACAGCTGATCGAGGGAGAAGGCAGAAAAGAGAATTACCATAGGCAATATTTTGCATATTTTCTGGAGAAAAGTCATAATAGTCATTTTCTGGAGAATATTGGTCAGAATCTCGTCAGAAGTCACGGAAAAGTCTGTTTATTGGTGGAAAGGTCGTCAGTGAGTGAAAAGTTGATCAGCTGTGTTTGTTTTTGGTGG
Organism: Paramacrobiotus richtersi; assembly: GCA_034698045.1. Taxonomy (NCBI): domain Eukaryota; kingdom Metazoa; phylum Tardigrada; class Eutardigrada; order Parachela; family Macrobiotidae; genus Paramacrobiotus; species Paramacrobiotus richtersi. The sequence continues at coordinate 316 of JAQGAU010000248.1, forward strand.
TTTTTGCATAAATCACTGTGTTATCGTGATCATACCATATCAAGTGTTTGCCATCAATTTTCTTGCTGAAAACGAAGAGTTTCTGGACATCTTAACTATCAGTGGACTCAGGGGTATCTGGCGATCCAACTGATTGCATCAGAAAAGCGGAAAAGAAGGACAGAGACGGGAAAAGAGTCGGGAAAGTTGGAGGTTTTGCGGGATCGACGATTCACCGTATCATCGGAAACGACAATACGGCGCATACGGTAAGAGTCTGTTACTGTTAACTAATCATAGTACGGTAGTACGGGCTTTTCATAGGGAAGTAAATGTTTATCTGGGTGAATAGCGTGTAGCGTGCAGATTTTTGTGAATTTTCAGAAATTAGGCGCAATTCGTTGGGTATTAACAGGAATCGTATCGGTTAACATAAGATTGAACAGAGAATTTCGTATTGTGACCGGATTGAACAGTGTGTGTCGTGCAGATTTTAGTAAATTTGTGGAAACTGGGCGCAAGTTGTAACGTTTTACCAGGAAGTGTATTGATTAGCGTGTGGGTGAACAGAAATTTCGTGGTAGTGTCGCATTGAGCCGGATCGTGTTTTGTGTAAGCTGCACAGTGCAGTTCTTTCTTCGTGTTTTTGTTTCGTGTTTCTAGTGTTTGTCGGATATTGACACCAAGCCAAAGTAAAAGCGGATAATTGAGAAAAAGTAAGAGTGAGGTTTTGTGGATAAAATTTGGACAGTGCTGGCTGGTGGTGATATCTGGGCATTTTTGTTTTTATTTTATTTTTATTTTATGGAAAATTGATCATTTTATGGAAAAATAACCAGAAAATCTCGCCCGAATTTAATCGCAAATTAAATTCAAATAAATAGGTAGTTTACTGTTTACTTTATTAACAACGAGGGGGAGAATAACCTCTCGTGTAAATCTGAAGAACGTAGTGGATTACGGGAGAATTACCCGCGAATAATTGAAACGAATATTGGACCGAATAAATCCAGCCATGCCTCCAAAAGGATGGAGGAAGGCAACAGCGAACCCGGAACCGATCCCGGAGGAAGCAGAACCTGTAGCAGAAGGAGCAGATGCTGTTCCAAAGGCACCGAAGAAAATCACGCTGAGTCCTCTGCAAATGACGAATTCAGTTAAATTGCGGATGGCTAACACCAAGAAAAAGCTGGACGCAGCTGCAGCGAAAGAGGCACCGAAACCGAAAACGGCAGCAGCAGTTTCAAATGCCAAAGTACCAAGAGCAGCAGCGGTTAAAGCCACCACGGCAAATGCTGCATTGGTACCCAAGAAAAGAGGGAGACCACCGAAGAACCAACCGCTGGCGAATTCGACTGCTGTCGAACCACAGAATGATGGTGATGAGCCAGTGACGGGATCATCCTCCGAGACGACACTGACACCAAGGTCAACGCGCTCAGCGCCGTCAACAGTCGTAAGAGAAACGCCAACAGTCAGAATTGTAAAGGTTAGACCTGACGGAGGACCATTGCCCGATCAACTCCAGCAACAAGCAAATAATAATGTAGCTGGATGGCTAGAGGCAAACGCGGATAATTTACCTCCAAGAACACCAGCAAGTGAGAACGGAGTTCCAAGAAATATCCAAAGTCAACAGCGTAGTCCAGCGATGCAAAATCGAGCAGTACAAACACCAACAGAAAGAGGAAGAGCACCAGTGACTGCAACAACAGCAGCTGTATATAAAGAACCAAGGGGAAATATCCCAAGAATTCCCGAAGGAGTAGTGGTCGGTGTGAGTGAAAGAGATTCAGTCAGCCAACCCGGAAGTAACCGTAGAGCAGCGACAGGATCTCAATTTGGTCCGGGAGTACCAGTGCTGTCTCATAAAGTCACGGAAGTACTTCAAGCGATGGCCGCGAAATCGGTGACAGCTGAAATACGGAATCCAACTGGAATCCCGATTGTGACGTTTCAGCAACAGACAGCGAGCCAGATGAGACAGGATACACCACGGCCAACGAATAACACGATACCGTTGGGAAGTAGTATTTATGCTACCCCACATTTGGGAGCGACGTTGGACGGGATGTTTCAATCAGAGCCAAAGCAAACGAATACGAATGCAGCTCCTCGTCAAGCGCTTGGGAACAATTCGCAGCAGTTTGGTAGAAATAATTTCCGCCAGCAAATCGATGAGGAGGCTGAGGGTTACGAAGAGGATAATGATGTGATTTATGTAGAACCCGATCAACTCCTGAGGAGGTCCGAAATCCAAATGGGAACGGTTGCACAGCCACATCAGCAATGGAATAATATGCAAGCAGTCCAGAATAATCCACAGCGGCAGATGAATAATGTACAAAAGGTACAGAATAACGTACCAGTTCAGCAGGTGCAGTACGTGAACCAGGGAAGAATAAATGAAGGTATACGAGGCAGAATGGATACGGGAGTGGCTCCGTTGTTCCAACAAGTGGCTAATCAGAATGTGAGGCTACAAGGAGATTTCTTGGAGACTAGCCTGCAGTTTAAACAAGACTTGAACCGTAATAAAGCCTGCGTGTCCAATTTGCGAAAAACAAATCAAGAACAGATGGACACCATCCGGATGAATCAGTCAGAACTGCAGAGGCAGATGGACGAACAGAATGCATCGGTGTATGATATTCGGCAGAAAATGGATAATTTGATATCAGCACCGCAGCAGCAGAATTATGGAGAAACGATACAGCAGCTGTACAACAAACTGAACTGGACAGAAGAACAAATGCAGATAATTGCGGCCAATCAGCAGTATTTGCAGAGCGAGCAGACCAGAATTTCCCAACAACAGGAAGAGCAAACCCAGCTGGACGCGACAATTCAGCAGTCCAGAACGAATCAGGGAGTGCAACCAGCGGTGCAGGCGGTTCAGCCTCCAGTGGTTCAGACTGTTATCCAGCGAGTGGAAGAGGACCCAGCAGCCGTCCAAGACAGAGAAGATTTACGACAGCAAATGCATAATATGCAGAAAATGTTACTACTGGGACCTGCTTTGCTGTATCCGAAGGAACTGGATAAAAGAGTGGAGGCGATAGAACAGCAACAGCAACAACCAGCTATGGATATGTCTGATTTGGCGGAAGCAATCAGAGGGATGAATAAAACAGTTCAAAAGCCAGTGTCAGTGCAAAAGTTTAACGGCCGGAAGCAGGATTACGAAGGTTTCAAGAAGAAGTTCCAGAAAGCGGCTAAGGTTAACGAATGGTCAGAAGAAAAACAATGTGTGGAGCTTTTACAAGCGCTCACTGGGGAAGCGGATACATGGGCGAATGGTTTGCTGGAAGGAGATGAATCTCCAGAAACATACGAAGAATGGATCGAATTAATGGATGCGAGATTTACTGACCAGTTGAGAGAACAAACGGCATTGGTTGAGCTGATGCAACGGAAGTATAAACCAGGACAGGAAACGGTGGAGAATTATGTCGATGCCATGAAGAAATTGTTTGCGCAAAGTGGAGTAAAACTGGAAGCAACCAAGATGACGCATTTGCGCATGGGTCTGGATAGTGCTCCAGAATTACTGGCAGCAGTCGCATCGAACCCGAAACTAACATTGAAGGAATTCGAGGAGTTGTTACAGTTGCAAATGATGACGTATCCGAAGTATCGAGAAAAGAATCAACGCAACCCGAATAAAAATCAACAGAATGGTCAGAATAACGATCAGAGGTTCCGTGGACAGTGGAAACAGCCTTACACACCAACGTATGTGCCGAATCTATCGGTGAATCAGGGAGTACCGGTGGTTCAAGTGGCTACTGATCCACAACAGCAATGGATACAGAATAAACCGGCGCAACAGGTGTATCCAGTGTATGTGGCACAGGAAGATACGGGAGTGAATCCTGTCTACCAGCAGCCAGTCACGGTAATGCAGCAACAAATCCCAATGGTACAGCAATCAGTACCAGTAACGCAACAGCAGTTTCCGATAGTACAGCAACCAGTGCAGTATTATGCAGCCCCAGCAGCAGCAACACCGGTAACCTCACAGAATAACGGTAATGGAAGTCTAGGTCCGAATCAGGTGTGGGAACAAATGGAAGACGGGACATTAACCCGCAGAGATGTGTTACCTGGGACATTACGATGCACGTACTGTGGGTATTTCTTCCACTCAGAGGAGAGATGTTTCTTCAAACGGGACCGGATATCACAGAGTGATGTGAGGACACAAATCTTACGGTACCGCCCAGGATTTTCACAGAACGGCGAACAACAGCAGACTGGAACACCACAACGTTTTCCTGGGGGCGGACAGAATGAAGTGAGAGGAACGAATCGACCGTCATGACAGAATAATCGCCAACCGTTTCCGAGATTTCAGTCAGGAAATCGAGGCAACCAGCAGCAGCAACAAAAGACGTATGGTCAAATCCCGAGAGGATTTCAGCAGACGAGGCCGTTTAATGGGAATCGACAGCAATCGACTGGGAATAACCAGCAGTTTAACGGTGGCCAGCAGTTCAATGGTCGGCAGGGATCCGGACAAGGGATGCAGCCACCTGTGCAGCAGAACCAGCAACCACAGGGAGTCCCGGTACAGAACGTACAGAGCAGTCAACCAGTCCAGGATTCGGCAGATTACAGCCCGAGTCAAGCGTACACGTTGCAGTACTGGAATAACGTTAAGGCAAGTGGGCGGAGTCCCGGCGATGGACGGCTGTCGTTAAACTTGAACGGTCAGTAGGGAATGGTGGCCCGACTGACCCTAAATCGCCAAAACCACCCGACAAGGATAACCCAATTGAACCGGAAGTGGGGATGTTTAGGACTGAGATCCTGGACAATACGATAGCCCTGAAGCTGCAAGTGTATGAATTGAGCGAGCTGACGAAAACATGGGAGTTGCGAGTGTTCGACAACAACCAGCCAAGCAAACAGAAGATGATGACTTGTTGGTGTGAAATAAATAACATACCATTACAAGCCATTGTGGATACGGGCGCAGTATGTACATTGATTTCGGAAGGCTTTGTGGACCACTACAGGATGACGAAAATTCCTCTGAAGCAACCGCGTACAGTCGTAGGTGTTGGAGGAGCGAGAGTAAACGTCACACAGTTTGTGGTCATCACGATTAAAATCCTGAATACGGTTTGCACACATCAGGCATTGGTTTGGCCTTGGACGGACATTGAGCAGATACTGCTTGGATGTGATTTCCTGAAGTCAAAGCCTTTCGTACTGGATTTTGGGAAGATGAAACTGCTGGTAAAAGAGGACGAGCTAATGCAGCACCTGCAACGGAAAGTGATTGCTGGAAGAATCCTTACGCAGCAGAGGGACAAACCGGGTAAATATATCCCGTCTATGGATATCGTATGGGACTTGGGAACAGAAGAGTACGATTGCAATGCAGTGATAACTTTTCTGGAGCAGCTGCAGCGGTTGAAATGCATCCAGGAAAGAGAACCAGTCGTAATCCCCCCAAGCTGTACGAAGTTGGTCTGTACTGTATGGTGGCCGGATAAATACTCGCAGGATCCCACACTGTTTACGGAAGAAGATATCTGGGACATCCATACGCAGATCTATAGCCTGCCCATGATGTGGAAAAAGCGCATGGAAGCATTCTTGCCGATGTCTCGGGATGAAATGATGTTACATCAACCGGAGTATGGTTCTCTCGAGGGACACGAGCAAATCACTGATACCCATGTGATTAAACCGACAATGCAGTTTGACTTGGAGAATAATGCAGAGCGCAACGAGTCGGAAGTCTACGCAAGTCAGAAAAAGGATGAATTGCTGAATAAAACAGAAATGGATACGCAAAAGCTTCATGCAGAACCGAAGGCATCGGTTCCGCAGTTCGATTGTGACTGGAATACGGAAGATGGTTGGTTAACGGGACAGTATCCGAAAAACAGGAATGACCGCAATGTCAATGAACTACGACGACGAGCAACTGTATGGCCAACGATTAATCAGGCCAGCATCGTGTACCCAACCCAAGACGTTTTCCTTCCTGAAACAGAAGAAGAAATTGAGCATGGAATGGACTACGATAACGAGAATAACGATTTGAGCAGCGAGATGAATAAATGCGAAGAGCTGCGGATGAATGGAGCAAATGTCCTGGAGATGTACGATCAGGAAGTTGGCAAACTGGAAAGTGAAGTGCTCCAACCACAGCAAGCACAAGTTGACGAAAGCGACTGGAAAAACGTCAGGAAGAAGAGGCGATCAGTTGAAAAAGTCCAGTCAAGAACAGACCGGAAAGTCTTTAAACTAGAGATAAAAGGGAAGCAATACACTGGTTGGCGAAGATTAACAGAGCATCCGATCAACATATTGGATGTGGGCGTTACCGATGTTGACAAGCCGGAAGCCAATCAGGAAACGATACAGCAACCGCATGAAGAAACAACTGTACAGTGTACAGCGGATACCGCATTACGAGAAGAGACAGCTGAAAGAATTCAACAGCAAAAGGTGGCATCGTTTCACGCAGAACCGAAGGCACCAGGAATAAAAGTGGGAAGAGAGAATTTTGCTTCAGAAGATGAGGGATGGCACGACCTTTCGGATTCGGAAGTGGAGCCAGAACAAGAGAAAACATTTCCGGGAGTATTTTCGTTTGAGACGGAGACGGTACAGAATAAGCCAATGAATAAACTCGATGACTTGCCAGTGACAAAACTCGATGACTTGCCAACAGAACTGAAAGCGGTCCGGAAGCTGGAAACAGGATCAATTGCTGAGAGCGCAGTGGGTAATTTCCCCGTTGACAAAATTTTGAAAGAAATGAAACGTAGCAAACACTTCGTGAAAGGTGACATAACCAGTATGTACTTACTGCGTTATCAGCAATTGACGGAAGAAACTAACAAGAAAACAGTGGAGCGTTTGGACCGCGTGTATTTGTTGGACAGAGCAAAGATTAACGTAGCTGACAAAGAAGCTGAACCGTATTGGCAAACCTTGTTAACGATGTACCAGGATGAAGATCCGTCTCAACAGAAATTATTTGAAGATAAACGAACGATATCCCGGGAGAAAGCAAGACTAAGAAAAGCTATGGATCTCTCTCAAGTTCCCACAAGCGAATTAAAGCAAATGTTAACGGATGTGCTGTTGGATTCTCAGGATTACATTTTTCCAGTACGACGTGGAAAATATGAGCTGTCAACGGAAGCGAATAAAATTCACCAAGAAATGCGGAAAATGAGAGCGATTTTACGGGAAAGGAAAAGAGCTGTACGGAGACAGAAAATGCGGGATAAAGAGGATGCGGAGGTTAACATGGTGTCGGCCAGTAATTTGGATGGAAGTGCACATAGTGTGACACCGTTCGGGGGTTGTCCTGGCCCACCGCGGAATAATGAAGACGGGGCGGAAACGAGTGATTCGGGTTTCGATATGTCCGATGACGAGGATACGCCGGAAAGAAACCAGGATAAAGCACATGATTTACCGGAAGCTGAGAATAAACAGCACCAGACAGCAGATTCCGGATTGGAAGAAACTGACGATGAGAGAATAACGGTTGCCAGTCTGGAGATTTTGGATAAAGTGGATGGCGTAGCAGAAAGAAGAAAGATTCGGAAAAAGAAAATGAACGATAAAGAATTCTTGCGAGTGTACACAGCGCAGGATTATGTGACGAAAGCGAAATCGTGGCAACCAATCGAAGTGAGAGTGTTGAACTGGCATCGGGCACGGACCAATCAGTTCATGTTTACACCGAACCCGTTGGTGTATACCGGACAGAAAGTGGATGTACTACCTGGAGTGGTGCAGCCGACAAAGGGAAACTTCATGGTATTAGCCTCGAATAATTCGGAGAAAAATCAGCTGATTAAATCGGGAACACTGCTCGGATATATCGAGAGTTATGAAGAATTACCCGAGGAGGAGATGGTTAATACCGTGAGAGACTACACACCGGAGGAAGATGCAGAATTTGAAGTAATGCTGCAAAAGCAGAATGTCAACCCGAAATTAACGGAGGAAGAGAGAAAATGTATCATGGATTTATTTCGAAAATTTCGAGAGATTTTCCCGACAAAACGACGACCATATGGAGAAGGCGATGTGGCCAATCATGAAATCGACACTGGAAATCACGCACCGATTAAGTGCTTGCCAACACGGACGTCCTGGTCTGGAAGGCAAATGATGTCGAATCACGTAAAGGAAATGCTGGAAAAGGGAATAGTTAGACCGTCGTGTTCACCGTGGAGCTTTCCAGTTGTAATGGCCCAGAAGAAAGATGGGAGTACAAGGTTCTGTGTGAACTACATCAAGCTTAACCAGATAACGAGGAAAAATGTATACCCTTTGCCCATTGCGGAGGATTTGCTTGCGGAAGTAGCAGGCTCGGCATTCTTCACGGGAATTGACTGCGCATCTGGATTTTGGCAGCTGAAGGTACACGAGAACAGCATTGAGAAAACAGCGTTCTGTACACCGGAGGGATTATTCGAATTTCTCCGTATGCCATTTGGACTCACGAATGCACAAGCAACGTTCCAGGCTGCTATGGATAAAGCGTTTAAGGACCTGAAGCACCACGGGGTGTTGGTGTATTTAGACGACATTATCGTCTACGCTGCGACCTTTGTGGAAATGATGAATCGATTGGAAGCAACGTTGGAGGCATTGCGAGTAGCAGGAATAACAATTCAGCCGAAGAAATGTGCATTTGCCATGCCCGACTTACACTTCTTGGGACACATCGTCTCCAAGGAAGGAATACGTTGTGACCCCGACAAGATTAATGCCGTTAGAAATTTTCCGAAGCCTACAACATTGAGAGAATTGCGTAGTTTCCTTGGTTTGGCGAATTACTACAGGAAATTTATCAAGCATTATGCGCGGATTGCGAGACCATTGACGTACCTTCTCTCAGCGGATAGAGATGTGAAGAATGATTGGGGAAGTGAGCAGGATCATGCCTTTGAAGACTTGAAAACGAAGCTTACGGAAGCGCCCATACTCGTGAAGTTCGACCCGGAAAAGCCCGTCATAATTGAGTGCGACGCTAGCGGGATAGGAATCGGAGCGGTACTACAGCAAAACGAACGACCAATTGCGTACGCAAGTCGACTACTGCACGACGCCGAGAAAAACTACACAGTTAGTGAACTGGAGTGTTTGGCGGTTGTGTTTGCTGTTACCAAGTTCCGGCAATATGTTGACTATACGGAGTTCACAGTCAGGACAGATCACCAAGCGTTGACACAATTGTTCAAGTGCCGGGATAATAACGCGAGACATACGCGTTGGGCATTGTTACTTGGTGGATATAAGATTAAAATCGCTTATCGGAAGGGGAAAGAGTCTGAAAATGTGGATTCACTCAGTCGATGTCCTGTTGGCCCAGCACCTCCATACGAAATGGATGAGTTGCCTAATTTTGGTGATTATAATAACGAAATTTCGCCCATAAATGTGGTCACCGTGGAAATGGATAAATTACCGGAAACAGAGGAATTTGGGAATGATTTCCTGCGAAACGAACAGTTGAAAGATTTGCACTTGGAGAAGTTAATTCAGACGATCGAAAGTGCAACAGGAAGGGAAGAATTACCCAAACACCTGAAACGCTTCCAAATGTACAATGGTGTGTTGTACAGGACACAGATGCGAGACGACGTGCTGACGAAGAAATTTGTGGTGCCGCATCAGATGCGTGATGACGTTATGCGGTCGATGCACGATTCACCGTTGGCAGGACACCTCGGTTCAGGGAAGACAATCAATGCGATACGTACACGATTTTACTGGAACGGACTGGATACAGATGTCGAGGAGTATGTGAGAGAATGTCAGCATTGTCAATTCCGCAAGACATCGAGAAAGCTCCATACGGGAAGTTACTGAATAATGCGTCGAGTTACCCGTTCCAGAGGATACAAGTGGACTTAAAAGGACCGTTACCGGAAACAGCGGATGGAAATCGCTATATAGCGGTTGCAGTGGATACGTTCAGCAAGTATGTGATAGCAGCGCCGATCAAAACGGAGACAGCTGTTGAAGTGGCCGATTTCTTGGTTAAAAACGTCATTTTGCCGTGGACAACACCACAGATAATTAATACGGATCGTGGAACGCATTTCCGTAATAAGCTGATAGCAGAATTAACGAAAGCGCTTCATATACAGCATATCTTTGGATCAGCTTACCACCCGGAAGGAATGGGACAGGTTGAAAGGCAAATGGCACCTTTGGCAGAAGGATTGGCGATGTTCTGTGATAACAACCAAAAAGACTGGGATAAATATCTCCCATTTATCGTGGCAGCGAGAAACAGGGTGATCCACGAAACGACGAAATTGTCACCTCATTTTACGCTTTTTGCGTGGGAACAGCGATTGCCGATGGATGTGATGCTGGTTACGAATCAGCCGAGAGAATTCGAAAATGTGGGAGAATACGTTCAGTACATGAAGAAGAAAATGGACACAGCACACGAGTTGGTACGACAGAAGATCGACGAAGCGTTTAATGAAATGGCTCACCGATATAATCAGAATAAAGCGAAAACAGATTTAGAGGTGGGAGATTTAGTGCTGTTGAAGAGAGTTATACGCTCAACAACGCTACGGACTACTTGCCTGCAGAGACAGTTTGATGGCCCGTACAGGATACTGGATTTCCCCAGACCAAACACAGTGGAGATTCAGAAAGCGGGAGATGATAAAGCAAAGACAGAAACTGTGTCTATCGACAGGTTGAAGCGTTTCCATACGCCTAAGCCGAGAACATCATTTCGACAAGCGAATTTGGATAAACCACCGGTGAAACTGCAGAAGAAACGCGGTAGACCCCGGAAAATGGTCAAAATCAACAAACCAGCGGAAACCGAGGATGAAGTGGAGACAGAAGTACCTGAGCTGGACTTCTCAGATTTTTCGCAGTACGGACGTAAACGGAGGAAGACAGTACGGTTTGGAGATGGAACGAATGAAGGCGCTTAAACCCCTACGAATTACCCTCGACACGGCCTAGTATCCAAGTTTGGACGACTATGTTATAACATGGGCAAGTGAATGACCAATCGTACAGCATGCATAAACTCCGCCTACTCCACGGCTGCGGTTAAATCGGAGAAGTGGGCGTGACGATACGACATTATTTGGAAATGGCAGAATAAAATGTTTGGAAATTCCTGGGAAGATTGAAATTCTGATTTATGTGTGGATATATCAAGAATAAATGGTCTACACGTAGAATCAAGTTGGAAAAGTTCGAACAAAGCGCGAATAATTCGTAATAAGCGCTCCTGTTATAAATCCACCCATGGACATGCCATAACCCACACTGGATGTTGACATGGTCGAATAAATCGTTTTGGAGTTTTGGGAAGATAACGAAACGGTTGGAGTATGAATAAATCATGAATAATTGGTTCACACGCGCGCGATGGAATAATTGTGAAAAAGTCGCGAGTGTAATGAGAATTTTTGGAAAATTACACAGTACAGAATCAGTACAGTGTGTACGGAGAATTCGTAGTATAACGGCTTCACATACCATATAAAACTCTTTCGTGGACCATATGGCAGGAATAAATCAGTTACAGCAGTGAATAATTTCGAGTTTAAATTGCGCATAATTTTTAATGGCGCTCCAGTTATAAATCCACCCAGAGCGTCAGTGTCCCGAAGAAGAATCAAAACAACACGTGGCCCTTGGGTGATGTGGATTTGTATGAACATTTGGATTACTGGTTAAATGAACGCGGAAAAGGATTGAAACCGGAGGATAACGCAGATTTCATTGGAGTCACGATGGAGAATTTGAAAGCAGTCTTGTAGGTACACCGCCTTCCTGTAAGCAACCATGCGGAGAAGAAGAATCAGTTAAAATCGGTTGTGGAAGTGTTGGATGTGGCTTTGATTGATAAGAACCGTGCTGAAAAATTTTCGGAAGAACCGGCCAAGATGAAACGAAAGCCGGATGTGAAAGACAATGAAGAGCAGGAAGATGCGTCAATGGAAGGATAACCTGAAGTGTTCGCGATTGTTTTGGTTTTGGATGAATGATCGGAAGTTTTGCTCATCATAATGTTCCAGCTGCAGCATAATTACGTACAGGACAAGCAGCCGGATTTTTCATTGATTTAACCAAAGAATTCATAAGTGTTCTCGAATAATTTGATCTTTCTTTTGTAACAAATTTTATAAGAAAATTTGAGCCCAAATAGCGCATAATTTTGTTTCTGTTAAACTTGTCCTTGGATTTGGAGGAATGATTTTCGCTGCGCAGGAGCTTGCGATCACGCTACCGAAGGCATATCATGGGGTTGAATTATGGACGAATGCGGACACGGGTCAAGTAAAGGCGGATCCTTTTGATGAATGGATGTGGGAGATTCCCCAGATCGGATAAAGATTCTTTAGGTTGATATCGATGCTTTCGACACTTGTGGATAATTAATTGATCACCTACAGCTTTACCTAAAGGTCAATTCATGTATTTTGCTATTTGGGCTTCATTTTTGTATTTCCTTGAATAAAACTCTTGTGGGAAGTCGAGTGTGCTTTGTTTTATGAAGTCGTCACTCTTTAGCAAATACATATTCCGTTCACATCATAGCTGACATATTTGTAAACGAGAGTTATTTGGCATCTGGCCCATACTGCTGGTTTTCTCTTAATCTCCTCGTTGACATACTGTAGCATTTTATATTCTCCTGGTATTTATTTTCTTGTGTGTATATTTGCTTATAAATTTAACTGAATTCATTGTTGAAGTCGTCTGTCGTTCTTTTCATTGCAAAATAGTCATTCCCATTTATTTTTTGTAATGTGGTTTTGCGTTCATTTTCAAGCTATATTTTTAAAGCTACAACTATTTACGCATCCACTGGGAAACCTCATGACAAACATGATCATGACAAAATGAATACATGACAGTGTCGTAATCCACTAATACTAGCGCTCGAAAGCAGAAGAAACTAGAATTTAATTTCTGGATTTTGCGATGGCTAATCCAATTAAGAAGCGTACACAGCTAGCAAACAGATCCAACAGAAACTGCTGATACCATGACCGTATTTATTGCGGAAACTTGCTTTTTTTAAAATACCTAATCAAAGCCTGATGCAAAACAAAACTTCCATAATATTGTAAACTGAATGGAATCCAACATAGTACATAACAAGACCACTGGCACTATTAAAAGCATGATAGCTGCATTACAAAGCAGTACTGCACACATTATTCGTGAATTCGACACAGTTCGATTTTACACTACGGTAATTCTGAGTTTGTATTTGAGCGCGACCGGAGCTCCAGGACCAGGATTAAGATCGATAAGAATGTTCTATAAAAGGACCGGTAAAGCACAGTTGACATACGAAGACAAGTGCCGTAAACCAAATTAGCTAAATTCAGCAGCCACAGAATAGGTGTATTGTGGACCCTGCACCACTTTGCTCAAAGACGACTATGCTTTAAAAAATTAGTTTGGAAAATTGCAAAAATTCCGGACAGTTTATTTCTCGGAATCGAACGCCCCACAAATATGCAGCTGTTTTTGCTCTACAATAGTGTGGGGAAGGGGTGGTGTCCCATATCTAAAAATATACGGTGTACTAAAAAAAAGCGCATTTAGAAAAACAGTCGATGGATTGCACACCTGACTCATATCCGCTCTTCAGTGTGTATGCCTGAAGGAAAGAATTGCTACCGCACCGGGTAGCGACTACTTTGGCACTCGGCTGCACTCGATCCAGGATTCTAAGCTTTCCTACTGGCTCACTGGAGTTTTTTATTGGCTGTGTGATTTTCAGTACTGCCTGCATCTGCACTTTGTACCATTATTATACGTACATTTTTAACGTGCATACGGCTTATAACGGTGCCCGACTGCATCACTTCTGCAACAGCTTTCTCGCCACTTCCCAGCGTTCCATCTGTACGTACGCTTCGAACCTCTGCTGAATTTAGCGAATTAAGCTGACACTTACGATCGGCTCATTACTGGCGACAGTGATACTCGGCGGCGGGCAGACTTCGTCGCAGTAGTCCCCTACAACCGCAGCATACGAAACGGACACCCCATGACCACAGACGCCGGCCGCACTTCCTGGCGCATTCTGCGAAGCACGAAACACCATTGGAATTTGCAATCCCATGAAATCTATGCACTACCATAAGTTATACCAAAGAACTTACTACTGTATCTAAAAGGACCTCTATCTTTCGAGCTATAATGTGCCACTTCTAAAGTAACTGGAACTAAGTTACAGAAATTGCCCACAACATAGAAGTCTACGGGCGAATATTTAGCTGTAGCGCAGACTGCTGACGTCACACAGACACATAACTGTCCTTGTAGATATAGTAAGTTCTTGGTTATACCTATGTATAATCACATTTCTACATAAGCTTTTGTATAATAATGCATTATTTACCGGTATGTCCAGATCCACAAACTCAATCTGCAATGGTTAACGTTGTTCGCTGGTTATCAACTGATAACGGAAAAGTTTTATCATGCCACAGCGTACCTTCACACTGTTCCCAGTAGGTGGATAGTACTGGAATCCACAAGAAGCAGTGTTCGACGTCGGGGTGGGATAGCCGCCTTCGGATATGATGTCAATAATTGTCGCTATGTTGAGAGTTTCAAAAATAGTGCGAGGCGTACCAGAGCAGACTGTAGAGGAAAAACGGACGTTTTATTTGTGATACGAGTACATCCCGTCTAATTATAACCAAAATTTTACCAAATGCCTTTATGCATATAATAAGCACGTATGCAAATGCAGGTTAAGACGAGACAACATACTAATAGTTTTCGTAGGCATGGGCGTTGTGGGTTCAGCCGTAGTTGTTGTACTGGTACTGGTTGTTGTACTGGTACTGGTAGTTGTACTGGTAGCGGTTGTTGTACTAGTACCGGTGGTTGTACTGGTACCGGTTGTAATAATGGTTCCGGTCGTCCTCGTGGTTGTTGGCAGTGTCGTCATCGGTGTCTTAGTGGTGGTTGTCGTAGTGCTCCTCGTTATTGTCGCGATTTTCGTGATACTGCAATAGACAGTTAACATCGGGAGTTACCTCGAGCTGTTTACCCAAAACTATATGTGGGCAGGTATGTACAAAACCATATTACGTACTTCTATACATAACTATAATGCTTGATTGATGGATCGCTACGGGAGCTGCGTGAACTAATTCTCTAGTTCCTCCACACCCGAGATCGAGTCGGTACTCAGAAGGAATTAAAGGGATAATCTCGTAGGTTTACCCCTGACTTATGATCAGCATTAGAGTATACAGTACAGGAAGCGAAGGGATCATGAAAATGGAAAAGCCCACGTAACGCGTAATTGGCATCACCTTCACGCCTACCTGGCCAAGTAAGGAATGCAGTTCGTTCCTGGACGATTTGGATAGCCAAGTTTGCTATCGCACACGCACTTGTTTTCGAGTGAGCAGACGGAATACGGATCGGCGCAGCGGCCACCTGGATGGGCGCACGGACATTTCAACCATGCCAGCCTCATCTCGCGCAGGCACGCGCTAATAAACGCCAGATTGGCATCTCCTTGGGCCTTGATTTTGGCGGCATCGACGCCTGGAGGCACCGATGTGTCCAGCTGAGGTCGGTCAAGGAAAAAGAATGGGACCGGGGTTTGAGCTGTTGTCACTGACGCCGGGATTTCGCGGTTTGCAAATGGAGAAACAAAACGAAATTGCCCCAACGGCAGCGATAGTAACATCGGGTCTTGGCTGTGCGACTGCAGGAGATGGCTTAGAAAGATCAGTATTGTGATGGTGACCTTTGTCATCTTGGACGGCATTATTCCGGACGAGTTGAGGAACAACTAGAGGTTTAAGACGTCTAAAGACGAAGCGTCGTTTTAACGGTCACACGGTAGGAAAAAGATAGACTGGCAGTGACCATGAAGAGACTCTTCAGCAGACTTGTTTTTATTGGGAACAAAAGAGATAGTTCTATAGGCATACATATCTGCTTTGTTGAAACAAATTACAGAAGAACCAGGGCATGCGTTTCTGATTCGATGCGGCGTCTGTAGTCTGTACCAGATCGTGGCCGGCAAGAAGCGATGTCGTTGGCTAACTTTGGCGGCCGTGATCTTTATTAGCACAGAAATAACTGTTTAAACGTAGAGACTCACGAAAGTAGATGTACGTACTTTACCTAACACATCCTGCATGTAAAATGATTGTCTATGCTATTAATATTAGAACAATGTATTTGTACTTAATTATGCAATTAATTAATTAAAGCAAAGCATAACAACGATAGATATTAGCTAATGTGGAGCAAAGCACATTAAATTCCGTCTCGTGATCACAGTGAAGATCGGTCAGAGAAAGTGGAAGGTAATAATAACGTCGTGTGAAGATATACAGAAGTGATTTATTTGACATCGGAAAGCCTTTCCGCGGTTCGGCCACTACTAGTACTGGTTCTTTTCAACGTTTCGGTTGTCAGATATAGCCGACGATCTGCCTGATGCTGCCATAACCAGGCGAACGATATTTTCGCAAATATTGAACACGAGTAGTTTCATCTTATTTTTACTGTAGCGTATTACTTTATTAAAATATTTAACTTATTAAATTATTCAGCAATTTAATAAATCACTATCAATGATATGGTTGCTATCGTTCCTGATCGCTCGTTCTTTCAGTGTAATGATGTTCATACGTCGGTTTTAATAACGTTACTATCAATCAATAATAACTAGTTCCAGAGCTATCCTTTCCGGTTGAAAAATAAAACGCTGGAACGTTGTGTAATAAAAGTTGAAATTGTCAGAAATCAATAAAGCTGCAGGTGAGACTGGTGCTAACATTTAAGTGATGAACTGCAGCTGTCAATGCATGTACTTACGTATGATCTGTACTCAAAAGCAAGATACTTTTCCTTATGCCTGGACCCTGGAGGTAAGATATTCTGTTTTCAAAATTTTGCTTTTGTTTCATTAAGCCTCTAAACGGCCAGATTTCAGTATTACGGCAAACATGCTTTCACCTCATCATTCAGAAGACTATATCACTCCCAACGATTTCCCTGGCACTTCAAACCAAATGCACGCGCCCTATCGTCCACCACTTCTTCCTCCTCTTCGTCCCCTCCGCTTATGCAATCAATGGCCGGGTCATTTTTGGCTTCGGCGCCTCTAATAACTAGCCAAAAACAGCGGAGAATACTATGTACGGGGATTTGCTACCGATCAGCCATATTATCGACTCTTATTACAACATACTGCATGGAGTTCTACCGCTGGGGCGTGGCTAACTGTGGGAGTGCTCGCTTTATGGGAAAAGCGGATGAGCACACGTGGATCAATGTTCGAGGTGCAGGGGTATTTGAAGAGACTGGAGGCGAAAGCGGCGGTCACCGGGTGGAGTGGCCAATCAGAAGATGAGGAAGGTCAACCGGCCGGAAGATGTTAAGAAAAAGCGAGGAAATGCAGAAAATATTACAGTTGTGATTATTTGTTTGTTTCAGTTTAACTGTTACTTCTTAATTCGTTTAACAATACAGTTTTTTATTAATCTGTTCCTTAATTTGTTGTTCCTTACTCTGTTGTTTTTATTAATCTGTTCCGTATTAAATTACTATTTATTATTATTACGTTTATTAGTATAAATTTGTCGATTACAAAAACATTACGGTACCGGCGCTCGGAACCAGCATAACGAGAATTTAAATTTCGGAAAATAGAAAATGTTCGAATTAAATACTCTTATTAGTCATGTACAACCAGCTCTGTGTTTGTCATACCGGCCAACCTCTAAGGTCCAGCGTGTTAGGTCGAGTCTGTTACTCATTAGTGTTTGTCAAGCTAATGTTTTCCAGCATATATAAGGCAATGTACGTGTTGTACTGAAGAAGTCAGAAGTCGTTTGTGTTGCTCAGTTCATTAAATACAAAACTCCAAAAGTTATCAATAAATACTGGCAAAATCCAGCTTCAAAAGTTATCAATAAATATTGGCGAAATCCAGCTAGAAACGTCGAGCAGAAACTGCTGATAATCGTATTTATAGCGGAAACTTGCTTTTGTTTCGTGAGGATTGATGCAAAACAAAACTCCATGATTGTAAACTGGTCTCCAACACAGTACAGAAAACATATCCAGTAATTAAAAGCGTATTACAGCTGCATTACAGATACTGTACATTAAAATACAGCGCACAATTCGACACGTCGATCTTAAACTATGGTGATTCTGAGTTTCAATTTGAACGGACCTCCAGCAGGCGGAAAAACATTGATAACTATGTTCTACAAAAAGACCGGTGAAGAAGTATTGACATATACGAAGACAAGAGCCGCAAACACACGTTAAGTTGACACTTACAAGCTGCTCATCAGTATTGGCAGTGATGCTTGGCGGCGGGAGCTGATCGTTACAGAATTTGGTTGCTGTAACTGCACCATACGAAACGGTCACTCCATGACCGCAGACGCCGGCCGGACTAGATGACGTATTCTACGAAGCACCAAAAACCAGATCAGATTTGCAATCCTCCGTGAAAGCAGAGCTCGAACGCTCTACCATTCCCTGTATACTTTCACACATAATCATTTTCATACAGACGCTTTGCAGGTACAGCGATGCAATATTTACCGGGATGTCCAGGTCCACAAACTCAATCTGTAATGCTTAACATTATCGACTGGTAACGGAGAAGTTTTATCATGCCATAGCGTACCTTTACACTTTTCCCAGTGGGTGGCATGTACGAGTAGAGACAAACAACAGGGGTTGGAGTGGGGGTGGCATAGCCTTGGGATGTGATGTCCGTTATGGTGAGCATGACAACAGGAGCGCCAAAAACAAAACCAGAGCAGGCTGCACAAAAAACACGTTTTGTTTGTGATAGGAGTATATATTACCCCCTAACCGAGTGCAATTAATTTTCTATAAGTACGTATGGAGATTTTAAATGCAGGTTGATCGAGCCAACTTATTAATTATCGACGTAGGCATGGGCGTTGCGGATACAGTAGTGGTTGTTGTACTGGTACTGGTTGTTGTACTGGTATCGGTTGTTGTACTGGTATCGGTTGTTGTACTGGCATCGGTTGTTGTACTGGTAGCAGTTGTTGTACTGGTAGCAGTTGTTGTACTGGGAGCAGTTGTTGTACTGGTAGCAGTTGTTGTACTGGGAGCAGTTGTTATACTGGTAGCAGTTGTTGTACTGGTAGCAGTTGTTGTACTGGTAGCGGTTTTTGCACTGGTAGCGGTTGTTGCAGTAGCAGTGGTTGTCTTTGTGGTCGCTGCCAGTGTTGTCGTCGGTGTCTTGGTGGTAGTTGCCGACGTGATTGTGGTCGCGATTTTCGTGATACTGAAATATACAGAGCACAAAGAGTTGCATCGAGCTCTTAAGGTATGACTGTATATATACAACGCTGGATTGATGGATCGCTACGGGACCTGCATGAGCTACTTCTCTGCACACTTGGGAGTGGGTACGCAGAAAGAATAAATGGAAAATCTCGTAGGTTTACTTCTAACTTCTGATCAGCATTACAGAATACAGGCAGTGAAGGGACCATGAAAACCGAAATGCCCCAAAGTAACGCGTAACTGATCTCCTCTTTACGCCTACCTGGCCAAGTAATTATAAGGAATGCAGCTCGTTCCTGGACGATTGGGATAACTAAGTTTTCCATTGCCCACGCATTTATTCTCAAGGGAGCAGACGGAATACGGATCAGAACAGCGGCCACCTGAATGGGCGCAGGGGCATTTTAACCATGCCAACCTCATTTCGCGCGGGCAAGCTTTAATAAACGCCAAGTTGGCATCACCTTGTGCTTTGATGCTAGCAGCATCGACACCTGCGGGCACCGATGTGTCTAGCCGAGGTCGATCGAGGAAAGCGGATGGGACCGGGGATTGGGTTGCTGTATCTGACGACGGGATTCCACCGTTTGGAAAAGGCGTGACGAAACGAAACCGTCCCAATGGTAACGGCATGAAAATCGGGAATTGGCCGTCAGACTGCAGGAAATGGTTTAGAACGATGTTCATGTTTGTTCTCTCATTTCTGTTTGTCGCTCGCGTGAAAAGAGTATGCAGATTAAATACATTTTTCATTGTTTAGAACGATGAGCAGTGCGATGGTGACCTTGGCCATCGCGGATGGATTGTGAGCGAAGTGAGGGAAAATGATGGGCTTGAAAAGTCAACTACGATTTGACTTGAGATGTGGCAAAATTAAAGATGAAGGGAAGAGATCGACTGTTCAAGAACTTTGTTTTTATTGCGAACAAAAAAGCTGTTGCTAACCTTCAAGCACATCTGCAGACCGATCTGTTGAAAAAGGCACAGAGGAACTAGGGCATAGTGCGAATTGGATTTAATGCGGCGCTTGCAAGGTCATGGCCGGCAAACAGCAGTGTCATCATAATTAGCTAACTGTGGCGGCGGTCCACTTCAGTATAGCAATTAAATGTACCGGAGACCGACGGATGTATGTGCTACACGTCCTGAATGTAGAATGATTGACTATGCGAATTATGGTATTAATAAGAGCAATGTGTGCTTTCACAACGCTATTATGAGCGAAGATGAAGAACGAGCGCAAGCTGTCTGTTATGTGGAGCAAAACACATCTCCAACGGAAAAGATAAATTACGAAACAAAGGACATTTATAGTATGTCAGGCAATTAACACAGATGCGAAAGAAGAACAACAGCAAATTGTTTGTTTTGCTAGTTCTATTTTCACTTTGCTTTACTTCTCCAACACTATTGCTACATACTCTTTTTGCAGTTTCTTATTGTCCGGATATGGAAATTACGACAAAATACGGTTATCTATGACAGTATTTCCAATTCCATTCTATCTCCCACATTTTCCCCGACGGTCCAACCAACTAGATGCGATCCCAGAACCCACTATGCGTATAGTCCTCCTCTTTGTTCCGTCCCGTCCAAGTATATCCCGCGGGCCATTCGGGAGACATTCGTGGGCGCTGTGCGGGTCATTGTCGGCATGGGCGCTTTTACAATTCGCTGCGGCGAAAAACTCTGTCTACCGGGATTCACATTGCCAATCGACCATATTGCCGGCTCGGATACAACCATCCCCCAACTGACAGTGGAGTTTGGATAGCATTATTGTCTACCTGGATTTCACTGCCGATCGACCATATTCCAACCTGTCGTATTCCAACCATTTCTAACTGACACTGGAGTTCTTCTGAGGGCGTGGCCAACTGTGTGAGAGTGTTCAGTTTGCGGGCAATGCAAATGAGGTTATGGGGATCAATGGATTTTGGGTCCTGGGGGATTTCAATACATGCACCCAATGCAAGCTGGCAGACGGTCACCGGGTGGAGTGTCACCAACTGAAAGATGCGCAAAGTTAGCCGGTCGGGAAATGACAAGAAATGGTGAGGAAGATGTGTCTGAAATCCCCAAAAAAATCGATAATTTTAACTCATCAGTGGTAATCATAACCCTCACTAGTATAAATTAAAGGACATCACAAAAGCATTGGCCTAATTTGCAATGCGATTGACGCTATGATACCAGTAACCTATAACTTGAGTTTATTTAATTTAAAATCAGTTTCACCTTGCGAGTTATGGTAAATATAATGAATACCATAAAGCAAATTACAATAAAGTGTCGGCCTAATGTTAATTTGGTAGAACACAGAAAACATTTTACAAAAGTATGCTGTTTTTAAACTTCTCATTCTGTTCTTTAATTTTAATGCATGCCTTCTAACTGGTTATTGTGGTTCACTCAATGTACAGTATTTGCTGTTTGTTTATGGATTGGAACTCCAATATGTCACACATTTTTATAAAGGTTCTAAATAATATGCTTACGGACATTTTGTTTGTTGATTAATTTGGTTAAGCAAGCTTATAAAAATGTACAAGAAACACCTTCGGCTGCCGCCTCAGGGTTTCTTGAGATCGGTGTTCAGAATTGATTCCAAAATTATGCTACTCATCTCTTTTTCAAACAAATTTTCGGGGTGATCCGATCATTGCGAACGCTTGCGCCGCATTGCATGATCGAGCACTTACAATTAACTGCTCCCTCAGCCTTTTTGGCTTCCGCTTCCTCGCTCCGTTCATTGGTCTCCGAGTTGTGCCCATCAGCTGCACGGATAGAATTGTGCGTAGTCCAGTCCTTGTGGTCCAAAATGGCTGAAACCGAAACAACCCCCTCCGTCCAATCCCAACACACACAGAAAGCGTGGGACATGCCATTGTACACGACGACACACAAAAAGCTTTTGGACCTGCATACCTCCCCAGAAGAAACAGCGCGACTCAAAGCAGTTGCTTGCCAAGAAGCAGGCGCATGGCTTCATGCTCTCCCTGCTGCCTGCCTCGGAAACATGTTAGACAACAGCGCCCTGCAAATCAGTATTGCTCTGACACTAGGCTCCGCGATCATGCGACCGCACGCGTGCGTGTGCGGCAAGCAGACGGATAGTCTCGGACGACACGGCCTCAACTGTAAAAAGTCCGCAGGGAGATTTACCAGACACGACAGCATAAGCGCCGAATTCGCTCGTGCTCTGAAAACTGCCGGACACCCTCCCTGCCTTGAGCCAAAAGGCTTGTCCTGTAGAGACCGAAAAAAGCCGGACGTGGTCACGCTCACGCCATGGGAGCGGGGAAAGCCGCTCTCCATTGATGTTACCTGCGTCAATACTCTGTGCCGCTCATACGCTGACCGTTTTTTTCAGAATGCCGGCGCCGCTGCCGAGATGGCTGAACAGCGCAAACACCGGAAGTATGCGTTCCTGGATAGCCGCTATGTGTTCACGCCAGCAGCTTTCGAAATCTACGGAACTTGGGGCGTCAGCCCGAAACGACTCGTGGACAAAGTAGGGAAAGATCTGTCTGCTGCTACCGGAGAACCACGATCTAAAGAATTCCTTAAACAGAGACTGTCCATTCTGATGCAACGGGGAAATGCACTGTGCGTAATGGGAACAGTCCCTGATTCGGTCGGTTTCGACGATGTTTTTATGCTGTAGATTCTGCGCACGTATGTTTTTGTTTACAAACATTTCTTCAATATTGATCACCGAATAAAATCTCTTACCTTGAAAAAAAAATTAACTGCTTATCAGGGTGTAGCCGGCAAAATCGTCCTGGGGACAACAGCGCCGTCCGACGTAAATTTTGCAAACGCCAAGAAATTTTTGTTGAGGCTCCGCGTGCACTGATTTGAAGGTTATTCCGACACTTTTGCCGGGCGGGATCAAGTGACCAGTTTGTACCGAGCAGTTTTGTTGGAGCCCAGTCAATATTCGGCTGGACCAGACCCGAACACGGCAAAAGTAACTTATAATAAAATGTATTACTTACTATAAAATGTATTATAGTAAAACAATACATTTTATATTTCGCCACCAAGCTCCGCCAGTCACTAGCAGACATGTCCAGCATAACCCATTGGGCCCACTTTTGTACTGTTTGAGTACAGCCGGATTACACCGTAGCTTAAAGTTAAAACTCGTGCAGCGGTTTTTTGACGACAACGCCTTGGGCGGTAATCCGGAGGACAGGTTCGATGGTCTTCTGGCCCTAAAAAAAGCTTTGGGTGAACGCGTTCTGTCCTTGAATATCGGCAAATGCGGACTCGTGGTGCTGTGAGGATCTGAAGAAGACCGCCGGAAGGTCTACGACGGGTTTCTGGACGCGTTTCCACTCTGCTGTGCCCAGCGCTCGACTAACTCTCCTATCTCGGCTCACCATTACTCAGCTCCGGAGCACCGAATCCCTCGTCGCTGCAACAGAAGCAGCAAAACGGATGACGCAGCGACTCCGATTGATCCCGGCCCATCACGCTCTCATTCTGCTACGATGCAGCATGGGGTCTGTAAGAGTTTTGTACAAATTCAGGACAAGCCGTTGCTATTTGCAGAAAGAGCTTCTACAGCAATTCAACTCCACAATTCGGTCATGTTTGTCGGACATCACTAACATCGACATTAACGACATTGTTTGGCAGCAAGCGTCGCTTCCGGTATCGAGAAATGGTCTTGGCGTTAGAAGCCTCGAGAATCTTGCCCTTCCGGCCTTTCTGGCCAGTGGCTGAACTAGCGTCCGAGATCAATAACTTCGACGTGGACACCTACTGTAAGGAAGCCTAAGCTGAATGGTTTGATGTAACGCAATTGGAAATACGGTTGGCGAACGGAAATGTATCCAAAAAGCATGGGACGAACCGGTCATGAACAAAACCATCGACGCCTGCCTTGTTTGCATCGAACTGACAATTCCAGCCAAGCGCGACTGCTAGCCGTTTCGACGAAGGAGTCCGGAGCCTGGCCGAAGGCCCTGCCGGCGAGTTCCCTGGAAAACCTGCTGAATGATTCAGCTCCAAGGATAGCTGTGGCCCTCCGGCTCGTGGCTCTGGTGAGCATCGTGCACCAGTGCATATGCGGCAACAGAGCCAACGACCGTGGCCACCATGTACTGAGCTGCAAAAGAAGTGCGGGAAGAAAGAAAGCCCACGCCACTTTGAACAGTACATTTGCGTACATTTGCGTCTGCCGGATACCAAACAGAACTGGAGCCCCCGGGTATATCACGGACCGATGGGAAACGTCCGGACGGCATTACGCTAGTTACGTGGGAGCGGGGCAAGATGATGACTTGGGATGCAACCCGACGATGCACGGTAACATTATCCTATCTTCCGGCAACATCCAAGAAAGCGGGAGCGGCGGCAGAAAGGGCAGAGCTGACAAAGGTCATCAACTATCAGAACATCAAGAGGGAGTACCTGTTCTGTCCATTTAGTATCCGAAGCGATGGGACCGTGGGGTCCGGAAGCGCACCACTTGGTGTGTATTTTGGCCAAGAAGATCCGCCAAGAAACGGGAGAGAAGACAGCCAAAGAATACATCTACCAACGGATCAGCATCGAGCAAACGCCATGACTGTTTGGGAGGAGCCAGCGGCTCTTCCATCGGCGAACTTGGACGAAGTGTTTTCTGTAATTCGGCCTGGGCGGGCAGCGAATGTGTGACGATAATGTTTGCTTGTTTTGTTGAATACGAAGTTATGTAATTGTATAGTGATATATTGCGTACTAAAACCAAATGTATCATATATTCTAGGCATTATCACTTTATAAAATACTTTCCTTCTGTCCATATTTTACTGTATATAGCTAGGAAGAGTTGCACAGCTTCTCTGTTCATTTGGCTGCATAAATACTCAAGCATCTACATACATAACGAGTTTTAGCTTCTAGGTTTCCCAACAAAAAACGATACCCAAACGACACGTACCCGCCCTTCGTGATTGGCTGCTTGTACATCTACCCGGCCGCCATTATTCTGGGACGTGTCTACCCAACTCAAAGTGGATTGTATTGGACGTACACAGGCGGATCCCGCCAAAATGACTCAGTGAAATTTCCGTATTTTTGCATTCTTTTGGTTACTCATTTATGTATGCATATGATTGTATAATTATTGACTGCAATATCAGTGTTCCAGAATTACATCTTTGTTTTTGTTTAGAATTATTCCCACCTTTTTTGATAATTATTTTCTTTGAATGACATCTGACGTTTGTTCCTGCGTTCGTCTTAGTTTTACGAGTTTTTTCTTTCCAGCCATCTTTTCGGATTCGCAGTCGAATCATTCGACTGTTTTAAAGCATATTAATTTTGCCGAAGTTCACATCTTGTAATTCTTATTCAATATTAGCTGCTGTCAGTTGTGGATGTTCTTTTAATTTTTACTTGTATTACGCATGAAATTTTTATTGGCTCTTATCACTTTATAATTCAACATAGCTAAACAAACAACAGATTAGACAAAATCCGAAACAGGAGCATGTATATCTCGTGAAGTGTCTCCGCGCTATCCGTGGTCCCGAAGATGCAGCCGGCGTTTTCTCTGTGAATTTTCAGGGAAATTCTCCCGCGAAGGAATACGTAGGAGCGGAACATGTATACAGATATCTGTGTATGCGGTATATGCGGTTGTACGTGGTATATAAAGATTATGTGGAACCGGTATTGATTTGCAACAATGTTTAAGCATTACTGTATGATAATCCTGTTAAAAAAGATAATTAGTATTTCGAATAATGCGCAAAATTTTATAAAATTGGAGGTGTTCTTATATACATTGCATGCTTTCTGTGCAAATCTGAATGCTAACGACAATTCTCAAACGGATGTGTAACTGCATGTGGAAGAACCCCTTTTTGTATGACCATCTTCGCAGCATTATTCGCAGCACAAATGCTGAGAAAAGCGCGAATTATTTTATCAAAATTATATTAAACATTCGTACATGCGGCCGACCTCGGAAAAACTCCATTAAATTGCTTCGTGTTTTCTCGCTCTGTTTTGTTAACGGTTCATGTGTTTTTTATAATTACGGAATGCACAATTTAATAGTCAGAATTATTACCGCGTCTACCGTCATGTTCTTAATTGTCTGTAATAGAATTATATGTTCGTTTTTGCTTTGTACTGCACAGTTGCATTTCACCTTCTCCGGATAATTAGTATCTTCCTGTAAAATCTGACGCTTATTTCTGCATTTGATTTCTATTTCTTAGGTCTTTTCGTTCTTCTTTATTCGTTAGGATTAGATTGCGGCATATTTGCTGATCTCACCACTTACTTAATATTAACTGCTATCAGTGTGTAGTGTGTACTTGTATTTTTTTGGAAATAATTATTTAAATCCATTTTTCAAGTCTTGATTTATTTTCTATTGGAAAATAGTATAATTTGTATTGCTTTTTGGTGTGCGTCTTTTTATTCAGGTTTATGTCTCATTTTCATTTGTTAAAGCTGTAAATATTTTCATATTCAATAACACTTTATACTGTACATCCATTTGGGAAATAAAGCAGTTCACCGTCGGACCGAATAAGTGCTTACAAAGCTAGTTTGTCGATAAAAAACACGTTGATTAACTGTATCTTTAGCGCTAGGAACCAGCAAGAAAGAGCAGGAATTTAACTTTTGAATGTCTCAATGGCAAGGCATACTTCTTTTGATGAATGGTGATGCAAAACAAAACATCGTATAACATCCAACACAGCTGGTTTACAGATCACAGTATTGAAAGCGTTATAGCTGTACATTACAACTTCAGAAGCAAAATCCGACGCTTGGGTTAAACGACGGTAACTCTGAGTTTGAATTTGGCCGGACCGGAATAAACAGAAGTGGGATCAACAACCGTAATAAGATCCTATAAAAAAACACCGGTTAAGCAGAACTGTCATAACAATTTTGGAGACAAGAGCGGCAAAAACAAATTGAAATAAGTTACCACTTACGAGCTGCTGATTAACAGCGCTAGTGATACTCGGCGGCGGGCAAACCTCGTTGCAGTAGGTCACTGGAACTACCGGTACCTTACCGTATATCACCCCAAAATAGCACACACCGGGAGCGAACGGACTCTGTGAACAATCAATAATATTTGCAATCAGCGAAGAAATCAGCGCTCGAGTTACAATGATGCTATGTTTACCGGTACGACCAGGTCCACAGAGTCACAGACTCAATCTGTAAAGGACTGTCCGTTACGAACGGCTACCAATTGTGGTAACGGAGAAGTTTCGTCATGCAATGCGTACCTTCAGACTTTTTCCAGAAGGTGGCAGAAAAGCGTAACGACAAGAACCAGGGTTTGGCGCGAAGCCATTGTAACAGTCTTCGGATGTGATTTCGACGGTGCCGGTTAAGGTGAGCATGTCAACAGGAGCTGGATTAGGAGGGGTAGTACCGGTGCAGACTGTAGGGAAAAACCGTTTCGCTTGGAATACAAGTACATAGCGTTCAACCGAATGCGCTTATAGTTACGTATGCAGTTTTTAAAGGCAACGCACCAATTTTCTCAAACATTGGCGTAGTGGGTATAGTCGTGGTTGTTGTACTGGTAGCCTTCGTGGTTGTTGCCAATGTCGTCGTCGGTGTCTTGGTTGTGGTGGTTGTGGTGGTCGAAGTGCTCGTGGTCGCGGTAGTTGTAGTCGGGGTCTTCGTGGTACTGCAATATATAAAACACGGGAGTTGCCTCGAGCTCTGTGCGTGTATATACAACGCCAGATTGATGGATGGCTACGGCAGCGACATCAGCTACATCTCTAGACACTCGGGAGTGTGTACCCAGAAGGAACTAGATAGAATCTCGTAGCTGTTCCCTGGATTTTGATCAACATAAAAGTATTCAGCCGGCAACCGCCCTATTCGATCGTACACGCGGCTGAAGTATATGACTCCTTACAACAATTTCTACTTAAGCCCACCAAATACACTGTTATCTCACTCACGTCCATGTGATTACTCCACTGTGGAAAGTAAACGGCTTTACAGGGGATATTGTACCTGGTCGTCGTGGGGACCACATAGGCAATGCATCGAGTGCCGCTGGCGTCTGGATGGCCGTATCGGCCGTTGCAGACACATTTATTACGCAGGTTACACAACGACAAGGCATCAGCGCACCTCCCTCCGGGATGGGCACAAGGCCAGTCCAGTTGTGCAGTGACCATGAAGCGACTGCAGGATTCAATGTGCGAACGCACGGCCCGGTCGGCTGCGGCCACGGCTGCAGCATTCGTGTTGGCTGGAAGGGAAGTATCCACTGGCGGCCGCCCGATGGAGTCGGCCAGACTTGGCTGTCTCGTTGTCGTCGGTGCAGGGGCGGTTGGACTGGCAAAAGGCGGCAGGTAGATGAACTTTCCTAGCGGCGTCCTGGCCAGAGAAACAGCTGGCCTCTTCCCGGCCATTGCTGGATTAGAACCAGGAACAGCACAATGATTCCGTGGAACGTCACCATCTTTACAGATAATCTGTTTGCGCAACAGGGATTGACAAAGCGTTCGCTTCAGTTCCTAAACGCAAAGAACAGTTTACAATACGTGGAACTGATATCCGGATGAACGTTGTAGTGTTGAAATGATCTGGATACAGCAGAGTAGCAACTACGATCGAATGGCAGAAACTAGCAGACTCCACTCAACAGTAGACAACAAGGAAGCGCGCCACTTTCCATTTATACAATTGTTGGTAAAATTTATGCAAGCGAAAGTTCGTACTTCATGTCAGTCACTAGACAACACCATCAAGGACAGCGTGTCTGAAGCCCCGTCATCACGTGGTGAATAATGATGTCAAAACTTTGATACATTTAATTACTGTGCACATCAACATGCAGTCGGGCATGATCGGGGCATCGGCTCATCTTGTTTTTGTTGTGCTAATTATACTAATTGATCTAGAATATCTTCACTGAAGTAAGCTGGTACACTCTGAGTTATTCACTTGTTGACAGTTGTTGTTGACTGCTTATTATGTCCGTAAATCTGCAGAACGATTTCTATAAGTCTTGTAACTAGAGTAGAATGCCGAGCGGGTAATGAGATGTCGAAATATGTATGCCAGCACGAAGATATTAAGACCTGTTGTTGTAATTAGCCATAGCTGTCTGCTCTACTTCGTGCATTACCACATGCATGTACTTATGATCACGTGATTCTCAAAACTCTCACGTTACCAGAAACACATGGTTTCTATAAAATTTAGTATTAAGCCTGCTCTTTCCAAGGTCAAAAGCAATAAAACGGTTCTGATTTGGGAATGTTTTTAAATTCGTGATGCATTGATTATCAATGTGTGGCGGTCTATGGGTGATTCGTTTACTCTTGAACCTGACAGGTAATCCGTGGGTAGCCAAAATACCTTTATTGAGCAGACTGCACTTCACGGTAGTGGTTACTGATTGAACGACGTTCTATCAGTGGCCAGCTCAGCTGTGCAAATGGGCCAGTTGCGAATCGATGTGTCAGAATGAATTCTCGCGTACTTGCACACCAGCGGGTCAAAGGTTTCAGCAGTTGTGATATTTCGCAAACAGGATATTTATAACTATAACTACAAGTACAAGTCAGGAAAGTAGCACAGGCCATGCCAAAGTGGTAACATGTACTTGCAGAACGGCAAGCTGTACAAGTATTTCTGCATGTTTGGAGGCCTCCAGACTTGGGGTACTTCCGCGGGCTATTACTCGCCAGCGAACTAGTATCAAACCTGAATCCAAGCAAGCTGTTTGTAGAGCAATCTTTTTTCTACAATTGTTTTGCTTATCTACAAGTTTGTAAACAAAAACGGAAACGATCAGAAAGGTTTTGCTAGAAAGAGACGAAACGTGAATTTTGCGGATAAACTCCGCCCAACCGGAAGCAGTGCTGCACCAATCCGAAATTCTTTAGCGAGTCGAGGCTGCCCAGCCCGACTTTTCGTTAATTGCTTTTAAATTTTGATTTTCAAAATGTATTTCTGCGGGCTATCAGACCGTTTGGGTTCTTTGCGCGCATTTTGGTTCTTCCGACGACATTTGGCATGATATTGGTTCCGGTGAAACCTTGGAGTGTTGTTTTGTGGTTTTTTATTTGGGACTGTGCATTCCGCTGGCGGGCGAAGTTACGAATCTCTCGGAACTGGCACCAAGGATTTCTTATTTAAATTTCTCGTAAGTTTGGGTTTTCGACGTTTGTGGTCTCGGCATAAGCGAACTTCTGGTGCTCAAACTTACTGCAATTTTTCTGCTCGCAAATAATACTGATAGTTCATTATTCTGGTTTTTGTTTGCAGCTGGCGCGCAGTTTTCCGCCTTCGTCTAAACGTGTGTTCTACAGCTGGTGTCAGTTATTCCATGAATATGGTGGTCTTTTTGGACAATTCCCTTTAAAATTCAGCACATTTCACGAACGTTTGGACTGGTATGTGCACAATGTTGTAACAGATTTTCAGTTTTCTCGGTTAGTCTGGCCGTCTTATACGGTTTGAAAATTTTAGTCGTGCACAGAACGGCGCTCCTTGATTTGATTATTATGAAATGCAGTTTAGAACTGCAGTTAAAATTTAGATTTACAACTGCGCGCAACAGGAAAAAATACCATAATTTTCGGATTTCTCTATCACAGGTTCGGAATAACTTGAGTAGCCAAAATGCCGCCAAAAACTCGCCGCTTCACAGCTACCCACGACCTGCTACTGGTGGACGAGGTAAACAGCGTGAACCCGTATTTCGCGAAGAATAAGGAAAAAGCTTGGAAATCTGTCGCCGAGACTCTGAATAAAATCCCCGAACAGGTTTGTGATTTTTTTGCGCTTTTGGACTGGTTACATTTTATTTTAAATCAGCATACCGATTTATTCAGATGTTCGGCGTTGATAATCTTCTTGACTAGGTTGCCTGTAAGAATCGGACAGAACGCCTTCTGGAGAGCTATCGTAAGAATGAATTGAGGAACGTGGTCAAAAGTGGCACGGAAGAGGATTTCACCAGTCTGACGGAAATTCTTTGTAAAGTCAACGAAGCATGGAAAGACTGGGAGGATCAGAAACAAGCACGAGCAATCCAGCGGAAACAGCAAACTGAAGCGCGCGAACAAGAATTGCAGCAGGCGAATGACGGCATTATTTTGGCCGGCGAACAGACACACCCGGAGCAGACCGAAGTGATGCAGGAACTTACGGATCAACAAATGTTAGACATGGGTTTACTGGATCCCAATGAGCTGCAGTATAGTGAGTGCCATATCCCTTGCATTTTTAAAATTTATTAGTAATTCCTGAGAGTTTTCTAAGTAATTTTCTGCAAACTTAACTTATGAGCTTGTTACTATAGAACTATTAGAATTTATTAAGTATTATTTTATTAATATTTTGATTTGCTTTCTCATTATACATTGATTATTTGGTATGTAGGTAAGGACAAGCAGAAAGACGTTCCTGCTTCCACAAGCGTTTCCGGAAAAAAACTAAGGACCGGCCAGTCAATCGCCGAGCTGCAAAATCCAGTGAGACCGAGACGGTGATGGCTTTGATCTCGGGTGATGCGGCAAAAGCGCAACAAATCCGGGAACTGGAACTGGAAAGTCAGACACGTATCCGAAAGTTGGAAATCCAAAATGAAAAAGACATGAAAGAGAAAGAAATTGAAGCACAAAAAGAAACGAAAGAAAAAGACATCCTAATGCGAAAGGAAGAATTGCAGTTCAAGAAAGAAATTAAAGAAATGGAACTTAAGACCCAAAAAGAGATTGATATGAAACGGTTAGATAATGAAGCACTGCGTATCGCATCTGAAGAAAAGAAGTGGGAAGCCATGTTAGCGGTTTTGAAGAAGAATAATGACTGAGAAAAATTGTTGGAAATGTTTGTTTTTGCTTTAACTTGTTGTTGTTTCTGTATGAAATTTAATCTTCGTGAATTATTATTGCGTTTGTCTTACAGGGCAAGTATAACATTACTGGACTGAATTATCTTTATTGATGTTGCACCTGTAAATATTCTTCTACGTCTGGAGGCATCAAATTGAAATATTTGCTCGTCTGGTTGGGCTTTAGACACGTTTTACAGTTAGTCAAAAGCACAGAAACGCGATAAATTTTACTCACAGGAATTTTAAATAAGCGCATTCGTTTTTTAAAGTCTACGTATGCCCAGTTATTGACGACATCCTTGAAATTCCATTCTACAGAAATTCGCACGGCTGACATTAACGCATTGTCCACCTCCATTTCAGCGTCCGCTAGGCACCGGGCTCTAGAGTAGGGTGTTTCCAGAAACCTGGTCCTTCCATAACCACTGTCGCCGTATAAACAATAATCCTGTTCAACAAAATTGTCGAATTTAGTACGGAGGGCATCGATAAGTCCGCTTTCCCGAAGCATACGAGCATCGTGCATGCTTCCACGCACCCCGCCATACAAATTCAAAATCAAACCTACAAAAGGCATTCAAAAGGCGTTTTTCTCAGCTGTTAAGAAATTTGTAGAAAGCGTGCCACAATTATGAGACTACTAATAAAAAACCTTCCGTACCGTTTGGGAGAACAACCGACTGCCACTTTAGACAGTGATATCGCTTGTGTCCGCTGAAGCAGGCTCTCTGGAACA
>JAQGAU010000249.1:0-33155 GCA_034698045.1 Paramacrobiotus richtersi
ACGGATCAAAGAAAACTTTAAAGATTGTTGAATTTTTTTAATATTTTTGGGTACCACCTTCTCTCTATGAAAGCTTTACATATATGTGTATGTAGCACAGACGCTCTAGCAAACAAAACCGAAACTGTGTCGAAATACGGCGAAGGACTCAGCTACATGTTTAATGTGCTTGCTCGTAGCTCGCTAGAAACAGACTAAACTTAAACCATGGGTTACTAGAGTACCTGTGAAACGCTGCTAAGGAGACGGTACGCAATCGTAACCTTGTACGTTTGTACGTACAAATACAACATACATCGCAAATACGTTTCGACCTATGTTTTATGTCATAAATCGACTATACTTTCCTCACAAAAGCCTGAATTAATTCTAATTTGCCACTCAGCTCAAGATGTGCATGATACGCATCATACGCTACAATTATCAATGAAGCATATTCTTTTATGTAGTTTTGGATGAGGCATTTGCCAACCATGTGCGTTAAAAGAAGAACTTCCGATGCTGTAGCTCTCTTAGTGCTTTTTCGGAACAGGCGCTCTACGAGATCAACGACTGTTTAAGTTAGTGAACACAGGTTTATTGATAGACTGCCGTTACTACTTCCTGCAAGTCTGCAAGCACGATATGTTCATGCAGGCGTTTCAAAACACTTTATCGATTTTCCGTGCAGTGTCAATGAACTTTCGCATGCGTTTTCCAACGCGGCGGCTTAGAAACTGGTTCTGTGATCATGTGACTGAATGGCACAGTACATGGTGTACTGTGGTATCAGTGTGGTGCGGACCGTGCGGTTGCCTTTTACTGCCGGTTCTCGTAAGTCCTGACAACGCTTAACAACGTAAGTACCAAGACCTTGACTATCTCTTCACGTACGTTACGGTACGTACAGTAAGCAGACTGTATGAATACTTCATATATTATGTACCTCATCTGTATATTGTGCTTACCTCAGATGTTCGTTTTCACTTTCCACGTTGAGCTATGGTTGTTCTTCTTGAAGGTATGCTGCTTTGTCGCCAAAGAGTTGTGATTTCTTGACATAGCTTAAATGATATTTTGTTCAAATTATCGTTTAGCTTAAACTGAACAAGTCAGCTAAAAGACCCCCGCGCGTCTACGGCAGTGTCTGCATGCCTGGATTTGTGGTGATACTGCGCGAGTTTCCGTTTCACAAATGCCAGAAACTGTAATTGAAATGTACCCTGAGCCCAGCATCAACCGAACTTTAACTACACTGGAAAGTGGTGTGAACGCGAACATACCATCCACAATACGAACACAGGGCCAACCGGGACCCACATTCGGTATCCCCGGATGGAATTCCGTCCATGATTCATCTTTGGTATCTACGTCTGCCTATATGTCATTCCACCATTCCATCGTCATCCGATGATCCGCCATCATACAAGGAAGCCGTTTTCGGGGACAGGGATACCCACGAGCCATTACTATCCAAACCCGTCCCTTCACCGGCACGACCCCAGGAAACCCAACCATACACGCGGATCGACGCTGCTTCACTGATTGTCAAGGATCCGCCACCTGATAAGGAAGAAGGAGTGGCGTGCTGCATTGGAGTTGTGGTGCGGGGGCTCTATGTTTTGGGAATAATATTCGGCATTCTCTTGATACAGTGGGAAAAACAGTTCCAGGCGAGCTTCGGCCCAAATCCCGACCGTTGGGATCAAAAACGATTCGGCCTGCGGGCGGGATTTGGTTGGACTTTGCTTGTTCTTGGTCTGCTGATGTATTTTTTTGATTGGTACCTGAGTTTTAAAAGTGTGGGCGAATGGAATGCTAAGGATCTGCCCGGACACTTGGAAATGGTTAAACGAGGTACGAGAGTTGACGGGCAGTTGAAGTTTCTTGAGAATATTACCAACTTTTTCGCGTAGCATACAGACAGTTTAATCTACTAGTACAGTGTTGCTTTCCTTGCTGGTGAAATCTACTTTTCTCCACCAGACCGCTCGGCATTATTAACTTTAAACGCATTCATTTGACGTTTAACTCATGTGTAACGAATGTACAACGGCGGTCATGTAGCTCCAAAATCAAAGTTTTAGTGCTGATCAGATGATCTTCTATCTCAGCGCACATATTTTACCGGAGTAATGCGGATATCTTAATTATCTTGATTTGTTGGGGAATTACTGAGGTGCACTTGCGGTAGATATTAAATCCGTTTTACGTTTTACGACCATTCTGGTCGTTTTCTCTTCTGCAGTCAGTGTATTTGTACTGGTTTCTCGGAACGTATTTCAGATAACAGCATATATAACGAATCTATTATCGGCATCTAAACGTCTTAAGCCTTTACATACACAATGCTAACGATGTTTTGGCAGCCCTAGACGAGAAGTATGTGTAGACTGTAAAGTAGACCGCTTACGTACAAGTGGACTTTACAGTTCCTCCACAAAACTGCCCATTCATGCAGCTAAAATTCCTACCTCATTCATGTGGTTTGTACATTTGCTTTGCAGGCACACCGAAGCTGACCTGGTCTATGACGACGTTTAACCGCGACACCAGCACAGTCGTTGTGACGAATGCCGACGGATCCAGGAGAACAGAAGAGCGTAATGACAAAATCACCACTTGGTCCGGAACCGAACGCTTTAACTTTTCCAAATGGACCGACATCAGTCCTCCGGACCAGATGGGCAGCCTGGGTGCCATTAACAGGATCACCTTCCGTTCGAAGTATGTTTTGGCCGATGAAGAAACCCATCGGGCCTATGAAACGCAGAAACAGGCGTTCATTGATGCCAACAAGGATAAAGGTCAAGAATACAGTATTGAAGAAATCTTCGAGATCGACGGATTTTTGAAGAACGTGGAAACTGGTGAACCTCATCATTGTCTTTTAAATGGGTTTACGCTGTGTATCGTGTTTTTCGTGTTCGGTTGCTACTACCTGTGGCTATGTTGCGTTAACGCAAACACACGACGGCTGACATATACCTATGTTAAAGAGCTACGTATTTAAGTCGGTCTTCCATGTGGAAGCATTGCGCCGTCCTTTCGGTAAGAAGAGTTCGAACTCTTCCTGTCAAGCGCTGAACATTTAGCGCTGTCGTCGCACACCTTCAAGGGACCATCAAACGACCGGTTTACTGTAAACCGAAGTGTAGAATGGCTTCAAGCTTCAAGAAACGTCAGCTGGTCGACTGTTTTCGTGTACACAATGAACACAAATTAAACTTGTAAATCTGATAATTACAAAATGCAGTCATTCACGATAATCCGTCAGATACTAAGCGTCTGCTGTAGTTCTGAATGAAAAACATAACAGTCTGGGTTTGAGGTGGTGAGGCTGGTTGTTTTTTTGACATTTGACTTTTTACCTTGTAGTGTCTCCGTATGTGCTTGTGCACTTGTTTTTTGTGTCGGAGGCTTTTGCCCAATAAATTACAACTGGGTTTTGACTGTCTAATAAAACTGATACAAAAAAGATTTGTCAAAACATCACCGTCAGCATGTGTCTCAACCCGAAAGAACACTACATGAACTGTTCTGCGCCTCTGCACTTTAGAACAGTTACTTTACCCGCCGGACGTCACAGTTACCGACATTTTACTGGTACTGCTCAAGTTGAGAAGCTTCTCATCTCATACATTTACATACAATCTCAAAGAAAATGTAATTTTTTTGTGATACGGGAGCTTAGAGCAGTTTGTAAGCGATTGTGATGCATGTAATTATAATACGTAACAGCAATTTCCGATCGGTACCTTTAATCAATAACAACAGGTCGTACAGCGCATGCAGATACCATAATGATATCTACTACTAGTTGCCGAGTACACAAAGTAAAATTAATTATAAATATTTAAGTCTCGTGACTGCGCATCTCGCAGCGATTTCCAAGTATACTTTGAGTAGATGTGTACGAAATGGCGTCGAATTTATCGATCGGCCCAACAAGGGGAAAAACTGTTTTCTTGGCAGATGTTTATGGTTTTTGCCTGTTTATTTGTTAGCTGTGACAGACAGACGCCGTAGTCAGACATCCTGCTGTATGCTGAATGAATGTATGTGCTCGGTAACTTTCCCGCTGCAACATTCAAAGTCGAACAAAGTGACGTTCCCGTGGATCGATTTTTTGCCGGCAGACAGCAGTGAGCTGATTCCCAACCACTTGCTGGGAAAACCAGGTTATTGCCCTTCGTTACAGCAACAGACAGGCGTGTACCATGGTGGCATTCACTGCCGGTTCCCCGAGCCTCGCTTCCTACACTTTGAGCATGTACGGCCGACTGGGTTTGTCTGACGGAACGGGCTGTAATGTCAACTGCCACAAGATGTTTATTTTGCAGCGAAACTTGGTTTGTCATGCTTGAGTCCAGACTCAGTCGCTACGGATATTCCTTGATCCATAACCATGTTACTCTGACTAATCTGGTGTATAGGCATCACATAATTTTGACGAAATAATCAGCCTTACTAAGCGCTCGTTCACTGGCTTGGATGGCTAACATGTCCGGAAAGAACCCCACTGCAACAATGCCAGATACTCTCAAAGAGATGCTGTCTGGGCTCAGCAGCCGACCCTTCACCACGCCGGGTTATGGTACAGACGAGATCCAATGGATATCCACCACCGCCACACAGGGCACGTCGGGAACCCCGTTCGAATTCCCTGAACCGGATACAGACCATGATTCTTCCTTTGGACCTACTTTTGCCCAAACGATTCACACTGCATCGTCGTCAACTGATCCACCATCATACAAAGAAGTAGTTTACGGGGAAAACGATGTCATTGAACCTTTATTACCCAGACCAGTCCCGTCTGCACCACCACACAAACCGGGCCCATCTGCACTACCACCGCCACAGGAAACGCAATCAACAACACATAGGGATGTTTCTGCGCTGATTGTCACTGATCCACCGGAGGAGGAAGTGCAGTCATGTGATTGGCTGTGCATTCTGTGTAGTGCGCGGGTATTCGTTGTTGTGGGGATGATTGGCGGGATTCTGTTGGTGATTTGGGAACATGTGTATCAAGCGGGTTTCAGTGGCAAATATTTAGGCCACATTGAACGTAAAAGCTTGCAGTTTGGCATGCGAGAGGGATTTGGTTGGACGTTGATTGTCCTGAGTTTTCTGGTTTATTTAGTTGATGGGTGTTTGACCTCCATGTGTTTAAGTGCATGGAAGTCCAAGGATCTGCTAGAACATCTGGAGAAGGTTAAACGAAGTAAGTTTTACATGCAGTGAATCCGTTGATTGTCGTCAGTATCTGGGCAACAGTAAAACCATGTTTTACCGCATAGCTTTCGGATGCCTTTATGATTTGTTCGTTATCTTTCTGCGGCGATACAGAAATTCCGTTGTTTATCAGAGTTCGTTTGTAAATTATGTCAAGCTAAGGAACCGATATGTTCATACAATAGCAAACTCAAGTGCTCCCGTCGTAGGTACGCCAAAACTAACGTGGCAGATGACCACGTTTAACCGTAACGCCCAAACAGCGGTAATCACCGATGCCGACGGATCAGTGCGGACGGAAGAGCGCAACGACAAAATCACTACTTGGACCGGAACCGAACGCTTCCACTTTACCAAGTGGGCTGACATCACTCCGGACCAAACGGGCAGCTTGGGGTCCATTAACAATATTACCTTTCATTCCAAGTTTGTTTTAGCCGATGAAGAGACAAAACGGGCCTATGGCGTGCAAAAACAGGCGTTCATTGATGCCCACAAGGATAAAGGTCAAGAATACAGCATCACAGAAATCTTCGAAATCGAGGGCTTTGAGAAGAAAATGGAAACTATCGGTCGATATTCTACTGTGGTAAATCACAACACGTGCTGCATAGTGTTTGCCAGTTTTTGTTGCTATTATCCTTGGCATTGTTTCATCAGCGCTAGAAAAAAAACAGTCGCTTATACTCATATTAAAGAGCTGTTTTGTCTAGTTTGCTTAGTTTGATTAGTTGCGTTGGCGCACTCGAACGGACGGACATCGGTCCTCCGGACCAGATGGGCAGCCTGGGTGCCATCAACAAAATCACCTTTCATTCGAAGTATGTTTTAGCCGATGAAGAAACCCATCGGGCCGATGAAACGCAGAAACATGCGTTCCTTGATGTCCACAAGGATAAAGGTCAGGAATACAGTACAGTATTGAAGAAATCTTTGAGGTCGAGGGATTCGAGAAGAACGTGGAAAGTATTGAACCACACTCTTGGATTGTAGATACTTGTACGCTGTGTATCGCGTTTTTTCGTTTTTGGTTGTTACTATCTTTGGCTGTGCTGCGTAAGCGCAAACACACGAAGGCTGACGCATACATATATTCAAGAGCTGTCCGTTTAATTTTAAGCAATTTAAAAATTTATTCCTCTCACATTAATAGCGTTTGCGCACAAGACAACTACACATTGCGAAACGTTACGTAGTAAAACATCCAATCTATCTCGTTCAATTGGGTCTTTTGTATGGAAGTATTTCGCCGCTTTTACGTTTCGAACTGCGGTTGGGTCTTTGGAGGAGTTCGAAGTTCTCCAGTCAGACGCTTAGCATTTAGCGTAGTCGACCGCTCATTGATCATCAAAGCAGTGGAAAAGCAGATTGGTCAGTCAGAAACGTCAGCCGGTAAATAGTTTTCGTGTACAAAAAGTTAAACTAACAACCTGGTAATTACAGGTTACTGTACAGTAATTTGCGGTAATCCGTGAGACACTAAACGCCTGTTCTGCATTTCTGAATTAAAAACCGCACTGTGTTCTGATTACATAATAGACTGATACAGAAAAGAGCATGCGCCTTACACTAACATGTAAATACATAAAGAACTCTGTATCTGTTGCGAAGCACCTTTGTACCTCAGAACAGTTGCAGTACTGTACCCGGCGGACTCTGTAGACACAGACATCTTACTGGTACAATACAGTGTACTGCTCAAGTTGAGCAATTCATAAATCATCCCATACATTTCCGTACAGCTCTCTGAATGAAACTGAAATTTTAAAAGGGTGCTCATAGTTGTTTGTGAGCGACTTACATACGGATATGATTTGAGTGGACGTGTGTAACCGGCAATTATGTCCCCCTCCGCCAAAATGTCCCCCTGGGTCCAGAATAAGTGCCCTACCCGGATATTATTTCCCGGCAAAAATGTCCACCTTATAGAACGCATTCTCCCGTTCCCCTGATCCGATTTCGTCCGATTTTTTGTTCCGGCAATAATGTCCCCCCGGAACCAAAATGTGCATGTCGAAGGAAATTTTGACCGGGTCTGTTTCTGCTGCTTTGCCAGGCACGTAAAACGAAGCCGTAAATATTATCCGGAGGGCAGCGTTTCCGTTCTGGGGGGACATTATTGCCGGTGAAAAATATCCGGGGCTAAAAACACAAGAAACTTCACTGAAATACTGTTCCCCAAGGGGGACATTATTGCCGGACCGGGGGGACATTTTGGCAGAGGGGGACATTATTGCCGGTTACAGATGTGCGCGACATCACTTTAAAATTATCGATCGTTCGAATACGGAAAAAACTGTTTTCCTGGCACACACTTGCGGTTCTTGCCTGTTCATATTACTAGATGTGGCAGGGAAGAAAGCTGCCTGTAGCCAGACATCCTGGTGCATGCTGAAATAGCGAAGTTAAATGTGCTCGGTGACTCTTCCCCCTTGCAGCATTCAAAGTCGCACAAACTGACGTTCGCGTGCATCGATTTCTTGTCTGCACCGCATTATTGAGTTGGTGTTCCAACCGCTGGATGGGAAAGCCAGGTTACTGCACGTCGCTGCAGAAACAGGCAGGCCTGTCTCATGGTGTTTCATCGTGTCTTATTGCCGGTTTCTCGAGCATTGCTCCCTACCCTCTGAGCACGTACTGCTGACTGCGTTTTTCTGCCGGAACAAGCTATAATGTGAACTGCAACAAAATGTTTATTCCACAGCGGAACTTGGTTGTCCTGCATGAGCCCAGACATATTTGTTACGGATGATCCTTGATCTGTCGCTATGTTACCCATTGTGAAATACTGACGAAGTAAATCAGCCCTACTAAGCGCTCGTTCCCTTGCTTGGATTGCTAACATGTACGGGAAAAACCCCACTGTAGGAATGCCTGATACTGTCTTAGAGATGCAGTTCGCGCCCAGCAACAGCCGAACCTTCACCATCCCGGGTAGTGATGCAGAGGGGATCCACTGGATATCCACCACAGCAACACAAAGCCCTCCGGGAATCGGGTTCGGCTTCCCTGAACCGGATACAGACCATGATTCTTCCTTTGGACCCACGTTTGCCCGTATGCTTCACACTCCATCGTCATCAAATGACCCACCATCATACAAAGAAGTGGTTTACGGGGAAACCGATATTATCGAACCTTTATTACCCAGACCGATCCCGTCTGCACCACCACCCAAACCGGTCCCGTGTGCATCACCACCACCACGTGAAACGCAACCAACAACGCATAGGGATGTTTCTGCGCTGATTGTCAGTGATCCGTTGGAGGAGGAAGCGCAGCCAGGCAGTTGGACTTTGCTGTTCTCTATGTTTCTGTGTATCATGCGGGTATGCGTTGTTATCGGGATAGTTACCGGGATTTTGTTGGTGCTTTGGGAAAAGCATTACCAAGCGAGTTTCGACGCCAGTTATGTGAATAGCATTGGTCGGAAACGCTTAAAATTTGGCCTACGAGAAGGATGTGGTTGGACCTTGATTGTCCTGAGCTCACTGGCTTATTTGACGGATGGGTTTTTGGGTTTCATGTGTTTACTTGCATGGAAGTCTAAGGATCTGCTCGAACATTTGGAGAAGGTTAAACGGGGTAAGTTGTACGAGCAGTATATCAAATTTTTTTGATTGCCGTCAGGATCTGGGCAATAGTAAAACCATGTTTTACAGCACAGCTTTCGGACACCATTATGATTGGCTGAATATCTTTCTACAAGGATGGGAAAATTTTGTTGTTTATCAGCATTTGTATGAAAATGTTTGTTTAAGCAGAATAAGCGATACCGGTGCCACGGCCGCAAAAGTGGACACTGCTGTGTGACATTACTACTTTCAGTACTTTGTAATATACAGAAGTTTGTTACAATGCAATACTTTAGTAATTCGACCATATTCAAAGAAGCTTGGCCCAGTGCGTACTTTTCCGTAAGGTGCCAAGTCGCAGAAAATAGGCATGTTGACTAGTATTCGAGCATAGATTCCGAGTGTGCCGTTAAAGACATGATGGATAGTGCCATAACACTGCGTGCGAGACAATACTAAAACCAATTAGTGCTCTCGTCGCAGGTACGCCCAAACTGACCTGGCAGATGACCACGTTTAACCGCGACGCCCAGACTGCGGTAATCACCGATGCCGACGGATCAGTGCGGACAGAAGAGCGCAATGATAAAATCACTACGTGGTCCGGAACCGAACGCTTCCACTTCGCCAAATGGGCTGACATCACTCCTGACCAAACGGGCAGCCTGGGTTCCATCAACAGTATTACTTTCCATTCGAAATTTGTTTTGGCCGATGTAAAGACCAAACGGGCCTATGACGCGCGAAAACGGGCGTTCATCGAAGCCCACAAGGAAAAAGGTCAAGAATACAGTATCACAGAAGTCTTCGAAATCGAGGGCTTTGAGAAGAAAATGGAAGCCACCGGCCGATATTCTTTTGTAGTAAATCAGTGCACGTTCTGCATTGTGTTTTGGAGTTTAGGTTGCTTTTATCCTTGGCTGTGCTTCATGTGCTCTAGCAAAAAAAGAATCGCTTATACTCATATTAAAGAGCTATTTGTCTAATTTGCTAACAGCTGCCTATTGACACGGTCCGCTTCGTTTTGTGTTCAGCTTGTGTGGACTAGTGAAAAAGCGGCAGCGTATAAAGCAGTTGATCTCTTCTGTCCTAGCGCAAAGAACTTGGAGTAGCTCTTTGACTTTGTAGACGTTTTTTTGCATGACCCGCGAAATATGCAGCTTGAATGATCGTTG
The DNA here is from genome assembly GCA_034698045.1 of Paramacrobiotus richtersi. NCBI lineage: Eukaryota > Metazoa > Tardigrada > Eutardigrada > Parachela > Macrobiotidae > Paramacrobiotus > Paramacrobiotus richtersi. Next base: position 9,971 of record JAQGAU010000249.1, read on the forward strand.
CAATTCTGTCCGAACAAAGGCCGATATTGCACTCGTATAGAAACTGAAGAATATGAAGTACGAATCTGGTTTCGTGGTCGGTAATCACTTTTCAAAGCGAATTAGGATCTCAAAACCAAACTCAAACTCAACAGTACACGCAAAACAAATGGTACGAGGTTAATTACAATAGTTCTGCCCTTGGACGTGACTGGAAGTGCACTGTAGATGCGTACCGACGTAGACTGGCAAATTATACTTGAGGTAACCAGCTCGTACCTCGTCGCGAGATCGCGAACCTCCTAAAAGAGCCATTAAGATGGTAAACCGGAACGAGCTTCCTGGAACATCTCATCCATGCTACGACAATATCAAGATGCCGTCGACTCCTACGATCGTCAGGCCATGTGAGAATGCGAACGCAAACGAGACAGGGCGCGCTAATTAGGATGTTTTTCAAAGCAGCTAGGCTTTACGTAGCAGTACTTTTGGATTAAGCCGAAACCCTCTGCTAACCTGAAACATCAGTTTCTCGTTGCTGGTCTAATCCAAGACGGAAACGCTGCCGGCTCCTCGGAAGCCATTAGTTTCCTCTGACACCAAACGTTCATTTCCGGTAAGGATGTGACAAACCGCATCGTGATCCCTGCTGGATGGCAATCTGTCCCTCTAGTTCGTGTTGCATAAGAACAGCTACGCTAGGAGTTGCATTTTTTCCTTACACTTTGTAAAATTTGAAGTCGCTCGACTGACGCAATCCCGTACCGGTACAATGTCAAACAACGTAACTTTTATCGGCAACATCTCTCTAAGCGCTCCAAATGCACCGTGGTGGGAAACTGGATTGGTTTCTTTGGTTATAACGGTAACTGTTGTAGCCAACTTCATTATAATCTGTGCATTCTTCCTGGATCGCCATGCACGCACTCCATTTAATTATTACCTTATCAATCTAGCCGTATCGGACTTTCTGGTTGGCTCTATGGGAATGACGAATTACGCAGTTTATACGTTTCACAGTTACTGGCCTTGGAGCTACTCCCGCTGTACCCTGTGGATGTATTTTGACTTTCTTGGTTCCCCTATCATGCTGCAAACCTTAGAAGTCATCTCTTTGGAGCGGCTTTGGGCGGTCACTTTTCCTGCTTCGTTCAAAAGATATCACACCACCAAGAAAGCTTTCTTCGTTATTGCCTTCATTTTGGTTTTAACCAACGCGCTGATTGTACCTTCCCTAGCATATTACAGACTGTATATTGGGATCTATGACGATGTATACAGCTGTTACTGGGACTCTTTCTTACAGCCCGTATATGCCAGTGCTTTTAGTATCCTGATCGTTTTGTTTTGGATCCCGGTAATAGTAATAGTGGTGACCTTTCTGTTAACAACTGGAATGTTTTATTGGCGAACTCAACATCGCATTGGGACGGTTGTCAATCCAGTACTGGGAATTCCATCGCAGAGCCACATGCGCAGAGGGAAAAGGGAACGGGAACTCTATATATTTTTAACGTTGCTTCTTGTTGCAATGCTGGTAATGTCGTTGCCGTTCTTTGTCTATCAAGCCCTGTCCATGAGTACCGGTTACAACAACAATGAGTTCTTTACGGTTTCGTATTGGATTAGTTATTCACTGTCAGCGTTCAGTCCCTTCTTGTTTAACTGGAGAAGCCCGAAAATGAATATGGCCGTGAGGAAGTTGGTGGGGAAATTTCGCTTGAAACACAGCTCGGACGATGATATACAGACAGTTGCCCGAGCAGGAAGGATGGTTAACTGAAATGCCATAAAATTACAGTAGAAGTAGTGATTATAGAGCAGTGTTTTACCGTCGTGTTACTTGTTTGTTGCTTGTCCCTTTGGTGTCCCTCAAGAAATTTTTGTGCCGTGCGAAGAAACGTGCCACAGTAACTTTTTCTGAAGCGTCGTGTAAACACCGCACATCTGGCTTTTTGGCTGGCATACGAAACGACACAGAAGAGCAATTGTTCTTCCAGTGGAATTCTCCCTGCAGCAAGTTCCGGTACTGTGCACGAACAGTCACCAAGAAAGCTCCAGCATGATAATGATAACAGTAAAAATTGACACAACAGCTAGTTTCTCAGATTTTAGCGCATACATATAGACATATCTAATTTCTGAAATTTGTCATAAATGCGGTCACACACAGCAAATGTTCTGCTAAGCGATTTTTGCAGTGCAAGCTCGCACTGGTTACTTGGGTTACAGTTCCCAACTAGGACCCAGGTTTCCACCGTGGCATTCTCCTTCGGACTATTTACCGTATCTCTAACCATCGCAGATATGTTGTCCGATGCGTGGGACGTCTATAACATGTGGAGTGCTAATCCATACGACATTTCGCGCAAATGGCAGCTATTTATCACGATGATACTGCCACTCCCATTTGCAGTATCATTCGCGCGATCTGTCTTTCGTGCTTGCTTGGACAGTGCCCCAAATGTGCGGACCAACTGGTCGCACACAACTGATCGTCTTATCAGAAATGAAGACACGACACTGGTTTTATCGGAGGCTCAGTGCGTCAACGGAGACGTTCACATACCTGGACCAAAGTGGATGAATCAATCATATGCCAAGAGATTTCTGGAAATCTATCCGTTTAGTATGATCTGCAGGTATGTCGTCAGGTAATCGTTTACAGTTTAGTAACACGACACTGATGCTGTTCCCGACAGACCCATTAGGTCTTTTTTTCGTTTCTAACCTGAACACAGTTGCAACCCATTTGCGGACTGTGCCTAATTAATGCGATACAAGTAGTACAGAAGCCGGCAGCTAGGCTTTTAAAAAGTCGAATAATAGTACTTCGATTAAAGGCAGGGTATACGTAAACCTGAAAATTGAGGTAACATGGAAGTACCACTACCGACGTATAGCTTTATTAATACGTACATATTACAAACATTCATTGACATAACACAAAATTATGTGTTCTGGTTGTAAGCAGTGACAAAGCCGTTTGGAACAGTCAATACAGTGGAATACATATGATTGGATGTCTTTTGTCGAGGATGTTCCCCATTCTTTCTAAATTCAGTATGTTTTAGATGCGTACTCTTTATCAAAACATGGTCAAGTCAAAGAAAGGATGGCCAAGGCTTCTTCAATACGTATGCCTACAAAAAAGACCCCAAGTTTCAGCTCCTTCTTCTGCAAAGAGCCCACCTAGATGAGATAAAATTTGAAGCAGCTCCGCAGCTGATCATCCAGATGCTGCTAGCCGCCATTACCTGGGTATCGACAGGAAACGCACCTCCGATTTGGAAGTTTGGAGTAATGTTTCTGTCATTTGTCTCCATCTCAAAGTACTTTCCCTCTGTTAACCATTTACCGGGAATGTGCGCTTTCAACAACTGCATTTTTTCCGAGAAAGATTATCTGAAGTGGGAGGAACTGGTCGAGCAGCTGAAACCAAACATCTACATCTACCTAGGAGCTTTTCGCAATTTTCTTTATATTGTCTGTCGGTACCACCTTGTTGTCGTGTTATGCCTCTATAACTGGAAAATGTTGCTTGGCGTAACGGGTGTTCAAATGCTCATCATAGCCATTGTTTTGATCGCACTACATAAACGCGACTATGATGAAGGAAACGAGCCGTACATTAGAGCAAATATAATGGCTTTTCTCATGGAAGGATGGTATGCCGTGGGAAACTTTCTGATTATACCTATTGCAACGACAATGACAAACTATGGAGTTGCTTTGGCATTTGGTCTACAAATGTGTACATTTGCTGCCTATATGGCAGTAGGTGTAACGGGATGGAATTACGACATAAGGGTCCGACGAAACGGTGCATCAGTCGGGACATCCTTTGCACAGATGCACAATATTCTTGTGGCAGTAGATATCGCGTCTCTTGTTTCGTTGCCCATACTGCACTTCACAATGGAACATTTCTGGAAGCGCATGGACAGATGGACTCACTTCACAAACTGCGAAGAATGCAAAGGTAAGTTACAACTGATAAGATTCTGTGTTCACGCCTCTACTGTTTAGGTACTATCATATTATGCGGAATATCCTCTTTATACGGTGTGATTTACAGGTTTCCGCAAGCAGTACTGCGAATACCGCCCATGCTGGGTTTGCGAATGGGCATGGTGCGAGGAAACACCGGTGCAGTGTCGTCCCAAGTTACGCTTGATACCGTTTGTTCAGCCATTTGTCCGAAAAGCTGAGAGAAGCTCCAGGGGTTTCAACCGGCTGTTTCCGGAATGCGATACATTCAGCAAATCGGTTGAAGGGGAAACGATTCCACTTCTCGAACAACAACCGTATTACAAAGTACGCGCCATATTACGGCTGCTGAGAAGAATGAATGTGGTCGACGATGATGATTTTTTGCTCTGCAAGGGGCATTAGGATTATATGAAGTCTTTCCCTGCCGAAACCAAGCGCGCCGAAGCCGGCATCCCCGATTCCAATGGAGTGGTGCTTGCAGATATCCGAATTCGCCACTTACCGGATACGAACATGTTAGAGCTGTCAAGTACCACGTCGAGTAAGGCCTGGAGATTTGAGTTTCCGGTTGAGATTTATCAGTTCCTTGTCAGGCTGTACTATGAGCCAGAATTTCTCAACGCCCATATGTCATACCAACTGCTATTCAAATCCCACGCCTACACCAACAATATTAAGGATGCTAAACTCCAGAATCTCTGCTGGCGCATGGCAAAAGAACTGCGCAAACAGCACATTTCTTGTAGCAAACTTTGTTGCTGTATATTGTTAAGTCCGGTCCGCGATCTCGTTGAGGTGATTTTGGAAAGCGGGACGGACCTTACTAACAGGCTATCCAAGGACCTGAAAAAAACTCTACTTCGTGCCATCTTTCCTCTAAGTTTCGACGGTTCTGGGATCGACACTAGAGCGGTGACATTCTTTAGCATAGTGCCCAGCGAAGTGAACCTCGATACGGATCGGAGCAAAACGGTAATGGATATCAAAATCAGTAAACAAGAAGGGCCCACAAGAAGGGCTTGTCCGTTAAAATCTCTGATGCGGAAAAGACTTAAGAGAATCTGCGACGAAACTCATGTCATCGTAGTCCATTAACTGGAAGGAAGCAGCACACATAAGATGTCCAGTGGCGCTCTTGTGATGGCGCCCCGGGCATTCCAGTGGCTTGATCTCTAGTAAAGCACTCAACCGACATCGCACTCTCCGCTCATTGGAAATCTTTGAAAATCTTCGGGCGAGGAAATCTTCTAAACCGAGGGATTCGAGAAGGAAATGGAACTACCTAACCAATATTTTTTTCAGTTATGTTTGTACGCTTGCCTTTCCGTTTCTTAGTTTTTGGCTGCTGTTATCGTTGGCTATGTTGCGTCAGTGCACGCAGACGAAGAATCGGTTATACTTTTATATCGGTTGTTAAAAAGCTGTCGGTCTAATTCGGTAAGCTAGAACTTGCGTTGTAGAAACATTGCGCTGTAATTTTGCTCGAAGTCTTTATGTAATCTCGCGAGATTACCGGCCGCCACTGCAGTTCGAAGTCTTTGGTCCCAGCCGCTTAGAATCTGGCATTTGAACTGCTTATATTCAAGCAACTTTCAAAATCACCATTCTACTAAAGACCTAGAGCAGTAGCCAGCAGATAACACACGGTTATCTGGAAATCAAATGCCAGTTTAGTCATCGGGGATCATTTTGCAAAGCAAACCGGAGATAAAACATTCAATAAAAAACGTACAGTACAGGAGACCTACTTCATGATGAACTTTTCCGTAAGATAAAAAACTTTGGTTTTGTTTTGTGCAAGGAACACTACTGCAACAAATCTCATTTAAAAAACGCGGTTGACAATTATGGTGCTTGTGCTGTTGTGCACCGTGCGCGCATAGATTTTGTGAAAAACACTGCAAGTGTACATCATAATAAAATGGTACCTCTGCTGTTAGTATCGTCATGATATTATATTGTGTATGTACGGGGTATGTATGCACTGCAGCATTTATCAAGATAAAAATATTCTACACGCCACGTCAACGTTCAGCGCCTGCCGTTTCTTTGCAAAACTGCTCGCTACTCACATGCAGTTCGGCGTCCCCGATTATCGATTGGTTGCCGGCTGTAGATTACCCTCGGATCCCTTGAGTCAATTGCCGGGAAAGTTTATCGTCAAATGCTGCGTTGAAGCAGGCAAGACATTATGTTGACACACTCCAGCAGCCGTTTGATCCGCCGATATTGTTTACGGGGTTAACGTACCCTGTATTTTCAACGCTCCTTGGTCTCTCGCTTTCTTCATCCGGCTGATGTTCAATAGGCTGCACTAACAGCAGCTTGACCTTGTATCTGTTTCTCGTGCCGATTGTGTAGCATAGAATGATTTTTGGTTAGTACTGTAATCTTGCTGAAGCAGATTTTGCTGAACGGGTTGCATTCCGCATAAGTTCGCAAACAGGTGCCACAGTAGCAATGCCAGAAATCCGTATAGAAATGCACTCCAACCCCGGTACAAGACGCGTTTATACCACTTCCCGGAGAGGGGGTGAAGAGGAACAATGGACATCCAACGCAGCGAGTACAAGATCACCACAGTCCGGCACTGAGTTCAGTTTTCCTCAATGGAGCTCTGGCGGTAATTCCAACCAGGCAAACCCTTTTGACACATTTCAGCAGTTCTTTGGTTCTTCGTCTTCAACTGATCCACTCCCAGACGCTTTCAGACAGTTCTTTGGTCCATCAACGCCAAGCGCTCCACCTCACGACGCATTTCGACAATCCCCCGGAACTCCAACGTCAAACGATCCACCATCATACAAACAAGCGGTTTATGGTGAAAACGATGTCGGTGATCCGTTGTTATCCAATAAACCCGGCCCATCCGCGCCACCACCCAAGGAATTTCAATCAAACACGCGGAAGGATGTTTCTTCTTTGGTTGTCGAATATCCAGAGGAGAACGAACAAGACGATGGAGACAGTTTTAAAGACACGTGTGTAGTCCTCTGTTGTCGAGTATTTGTTGTTTTGGGCATCCTGTTCGGGATTCTGTTATTATATTGGGAAAAACAGTATCAAGCCAGCATCGGTCCGGCTTCGGAATCGAATTGGAAGGCTCGGAGGCAATTTCATTTACGCGAGGGATTTGGCTGGACATTAATTGTTTTGGCTGTACTGCTGTACTTCGCTGATGGGTATGCCATGTGTGCACAACTTGCCGAGTGGAATTCAAAGGATCTGCTCGGACACCTGGACAAAGTTAAAGGCGGTAAGAATAAAATAAAAAATATTGCTATCCCTGCTTCATACAAAATTATGCTAAAGGAAAACTCAGAACGCACAGTGTCATTAACATTAACTTCCAGCCGTGTCCTAATGCGTTTGCAGGTACCCCACGATTAACATGGTATATGACCACGTTCAACCCTGATGTCAGCACACGGGTGGTTACCGATTCCGATGGTTCGATGCGGACAGAGCGGCGTAATGATCGGATCACCACTTGGTCCGGAACCAAAGAGTTCCACTTTTCCAAATGGGCTGATGTGACGCCCGACCAGATGGACAATCTGGGCTCAGTCAACAAGATTTCCTTCTATTCCAAGTTCATTCTGGCTGAAGATGGAACACAACGGGTATACGAGGCGCAGAAGCAGGCATTCATTGATGCAAACAAACATAAAGGTCAAGATTACAGCATCAAGGAGATCTTCGAGATTGAGGGATTCGAGAAGAAAATGCAAGTCACCGGACCTAATTCTTGCCTTGCAAATCTGTGTACGCTGTGTTTGGTGTTTTTCACTTTTGGTTGTTATTATCCTTGGGTATGTTGCGTCAGCGGAAGCCACCGGAGAGTGGCCTACACCCATATCAAGGAGCTGTCCTTTTAAATAACTTTTTTTGGGGAAGTACACAGTCAGTATAGTCAGAAATGGTGTGTTTACCACCTGATAACTATGATGTTAGCTGGACATTGATGTAGCGCCTTTGTTTTTGATTTTATTTCTTACAGCATTCCTAATTGACCTTGCGTCAGTTTTTTTCAGATTTTGTGATAGGCATCGGCTGTAGTGACGTAGATCCCGCTGGATAAAGCCATCCCGTTTGGGATGCCCGGTGCGCCATCAGATAATTGATATTGCACGTTCTCCTGATTTTCGTTTACTGTAAACTTAAACTTTAGACTGTTGAATGGTTGGCAGATTCCAAGTACATAAGTATGCAACATGCTTTCAGCATTCAGAAAGTGTTTTTATACATATGTTGCCTGTAAGAGACCCGATTATTGGTAGCCACCAAAACCTTCCTGTGGGTGCAGGACCGCAGGTCTGCTAAAACTTCTACACAGACGATAAAACAGTTTTTTATCCATTAATGTTAATTCGAGCACTGGTTTTCAGGGAAGAGCATTTTTATAACAAAGCACTCTGTATTGATTTGTGGATCATTGAATACACTTGTAGATCGCCGTGTCATTTTTTTGTCAGAAACAATACAATTTACAGTAGGATGGGACATGTACGAAGTATCGTACTATTATTATTATGCGCGTTCAGATGCCGCATTTATCCAAGAATATACTATGCGCCACGCAACGTTCAGTGCCTGACGTTTCTTTCTAAAACGTGCTCGCAGTGCTCATATGCAGTTCGAGTTATCGATTTGTTGCCGGTGGTAGGTTAACCTTAACCTTGTATCGCTCCATTCACTTGCCGGGATAGTTTATGCTCAACTGCTGCTTTGAAGCAGGCAAGACATAGTATGTTCATACACTCCAACAGCCGTTTGATCCGTACTTGTTTACAGGGTCAACGTACCCTGCATTTTCAACGCTTCGTGGTTTTAGCTCTCTTCATCCGGCTGATGTTCAATATGCTGCAATACCAGCAGTCTGTATTTATTTTTCGGACCGATTCAGCATGATGCCAGATACTTCTTGGATAGTGATTATCTTGCTGCAGCAGATTTCGCTTAAAGGGGCCATTCAGTTGCTTTAACCCTCTGAACTTTGCGGCGGATAAGTTTGCAAATCCCGCACTAGCCATGCCAAAAACTGTCATAGAAATGCACTACACGAGTGCACCAAGTACCAGCCACGGTTTTACCATTTCGCGGAGCACGACAGATGGGGTCCATTGGAAATGCAACACTGATATCTCAACGTCATCACACTCCGACACCGAGTTCAGTTTTCCTCAGTGGAACGGTAATTCAAATCAGGGAAACCCGGTTAACGCTTTTCAGCAGTTCTTCGCATCTTCAACTGCAAGTGCTCCGCCTCAAGATGCATTTCGACAATTCTCCGCAGCTCCAGCTTCAGACGATCCACCATCATACAAACAAGCAGTCTATGGTGAAAACGATGTCGGTGATCCGTTGTTATCCAATAAACCAGGCCCATCCGCGCCCCCACCAAAGGAAGTTAACTCAGCAACTCGGAAGGGTGTTTCTTCGTTGTTCGTCCAATTTCAAGAGGGGCACGAAGAAAACGATGGAGGTAGTGTTAAAGACACGCTTGTCGTCTTTTGTGTGCGAGTATTTGTTGTTTTGGGTGTACTATTCGGGATTCTGTTGCTAATTTGGGAGAAACAGTATCGAGCAAGTCTCGGTCCGCCTTCGGATGACAATTGGAAGGCTTGGAAGCAGATTGGCACACGCGAGGGATTTGGCTGGGCATTACTTGTTTTGGCTGTACTGCTGTATTTCTGTGATGGGTTTGCCATGTATAAACAACTTGACGAGTGGAATTCAAAAGATCTCCTCGGACACTTGGATAAAGTTAAACGAGGTGCGAATGAAATAAAACATATTGCTATTTTGACCTTATAGCTGTAAGCAGTCAAAAAAAATGTCGTAAAAAATCGAGCTCTTCCGTTCGTTTTCAACATGAAGGCCTAATAAATTTTTTAAACCGAGAAGCAGTATTAATTAAACAAACGTGCTCAAGGCCCTAGAGAGCGTACAGCTTGTCTGGCAAAGTTTGCAAGGGACGTAACCTCAGTTTCGCGCAAGGTTGCACCGAATTGAGAAGCAGGCAAATTTAACCGACCGGTAGCGTTGGATAGTCCCAGCGTTGGCTAAAAGCCTACAACGTAAACCTAGAACTCGAAAGCAAGAATTGTTATGTTATAGAGAATTTTGCGATTTATTACCGCCAGCTGCGAACGTTTGTAGCAAGCGCAAGGAAAGTCCAGTGCAATACGGTACACGTAGTACGTCACAGTACGGGTACAGTACGACAAGAAAATAACATTTGCAAGACTAAAATGGAAACTTTCGGCTACTGTAAAATAAACCTGAAATTATCTGTACAGGCCTTGTCCTAACGTGTTTTTCACTTACAGGTACCCCAAGATTAACGTGGTACATGACCACGTTCAACCCCGAGGTCAGCACCCGGGTGGTTACCGATTTTGATGGTTCAATGCGGACAGAGCGGCACAATGATCAAATCACTACCTGGTCCGGAACTAAAGAGTTTCACTTCTCCAAATGGAGTGACGTGACACCCGACCAGATCGACAATCTGGGTGCGATCAACAAGATTACCTTCTATTCCAAGTTCGTACTGGCAGATGATGGAACACAACGGGTATACGAGGCACAGAAGCAAGCATTTATTGATGCGAACAAACATAAAGGTCAAAATTACAGCATCAAAGAGATTTTCGAGATTGAGGGATTCGCGAAGGCAACGCATGTTACCGGACCTAATTCTTGTCTTGCCAGTCCGGGTACGCTTTGTTTGGTGTTTTTGACTTTTGTTTGCTACTATCCGTGGGTATGTTGGCTCAGTGTAAGCCACCGGAGAGTGTCGTACACTCATATCAAGGAGCTGTCTTTTTAACTAATTCTTTGGGGCAGTACGAAATGCGTAAGTATTCATCACCTTTACGTTCTTTTGACTGCGATGTGGCTACTTTGCTTCTGAATTTGATGCTTACAGCAATTCTATTCGAGCTCCTGGTTTAGTTTGTTATAAGTTTTGTGATGGCACCCGCTGTGTTGATGTTAACCTGGATCAAGCCATCTCGAAAGGGATGCCCAATGCGCAATCAAGAAATGACATTGTACGTTCGCCTGATGTTTTGCTCATTGTAAACATAAGACTGGTGAATGTTGGCTGATTCGAAGTTCACCGGAAATTATGAATCATGGTTTTCATAACTCAGCGAGAGATGCGAATATGCCGGCCAGTAAAACTTCGTAAACCCTAATAATGACGTACTGTGGTCTTTATCTGGCTTTCATACAATGTGTTAGGCAACCACCGCGGAGTACTGTACATTAGGACACATGTCAGATTAAGTAGCTGTATTTGTGCCGGAAGCACCATTGTAGCTTTTTGTAGCGTCATTTAAGTATACGAGGCAATGAAAACAACGCACATCTGGCTGTTTAGCTGCCGTGCGTAACGATACAAACGTGTGACAGGTCTTCCAGTGGAATTCTCCCTGAAGCATATTTCCGGTACACTTGTAGAACAACTTAAAAAGTGCGAAATAGTCATGAAGAAAGTTAAAAAATTGCCTGCAGTTACATAGATAATAGTAAGTACAAACTTTGTGACAGCGGTCTCTTAAATTTGTTAGCGCATGATGTTCTAAATTTATCACAAATGCCGTCGCATACATCAAATGTACTGCTATGCAAGTTCTGCAGTACGATCTCTCACTGGTTACTTGGATTACAAGAGCCAACTAGTACACAGATTCCCACAGTGGTATTTTCATTCGGAATATTTAGTAAATATTATTTACCGTAGTTTTAACCATCGCAGATATGTTGTCCGATGGTTGGAATGTCTACAACATGTGGAGTACTAATCCATACGATATCTCGCTCAAATGGCAGCTGTTTATCACGATGATACTGCCGCTTCCATTTCTCGTGTCATTGGCGCGATCTGTCTTTCGAGCTTGCTTGGCTGATGCTCCTAATGTGCGTGCCAATTGGTCGCACACCACTGATCGCCTTATCAGAAACGAAGACGCGACATTGGTGTTATCAGAGGCCCAGTGCGTGCACGCGGACGTTAACATACCTGGACCAAAGTGGATCAATCAGGCATAGACCAAGAGATTGTTGGAAATCTATCCGTTTAGCATTGTCTGTAGGTACGTACATCATTATTGTTATTATTGTTACACATGTGAGTCGTAGTGTAATTCGATAGTACAAATTCCTGCATGCAGCTTAACTTCATTGCTGACAGTCAATTCCTTATCTTGCACGTACTTCCACGCGAGTCAGCTAGACGAGATAAAGTTTGAAGCGGCTCCTCAGCTGATCATCCAGATATTACTAGCAGCGATGACCTGTGTATCTACAGGGAAAGCGCCCCCAGTTTGGAAGTTGGAGTAATGTTTTTGTCATTTGTCTCCATCTCAAAGTACTTTGTCTCCGTAAACCATTTACCTGGGATGTGACTATAGTTTAAATTTGCTAATTTCTTGAGTTAAAAATCGCATGACTAGCAATATAATCGCATGACTAGCAATATAATCGCATGACTGGTTTGTTGCAGTTCACACGGAAGCATGTTGCCCAAAAACGAATCTGTATTACTGTGGATACAACCTGCACGTTTGCGGAAAGGAGGGTCACGGTCTGTACTTTTGGGGAGGAAAGGGAGCTGACCCGCAGTTTATTAAGCACTGTGGCGGTGGATGTCGAGACGGTGCCTACGTGTACATATGCTTGTATTACTTGTAGCTAAATATGTTTGTATTACTTGTAGCGAATATGACGATTTACGCATATTCTGGGTTCTTTTACAATGGTCTGTATCTGGGAATGCGAATCTGGCTTATTTGATCTTACATCGTTTGCCGGAAGAATGCAAATAAATAAGGGAACGACCAGGAAATGACGAATTTTCTGTCACATCTTAGTGCATATTTTATCTGTTTCCCAGCGGATTTGATCTTATAAACAACAGAAATGAGCCATGTTGTACTGAGTGTACTCAGTAATCTCATTCGCTGATAACTGACAGTTCAAGGGTTGGATTTTTCCTGCAATGAGTCAGTTAAAAAGCCTGTTATTGTAAAATTGGACAGGCGCGCCGTTATACAAAGCAGTCTGAAGCATTTTGTATGCTAGAAATAAAATTCATGATCTTCGCTAGCTTTTGTCATAGGGTGTTAAGTTCTTTGAAGTCGTTTAGACTTTAACTTGGTGCGCCTGTTCAGTTCATGTTCGAGTTACAGTCACCCGACACAACCTCTGTATTGCAGTTATCCAGAATAAAATTGAAATTCTACAGCGGAGGTTAAGTAAGTTCTTGAGCTGCTGCGTTGTCAGTTGCGGACTTCTCGTGCTGTTCCCGTTGTTGTTTTCTGCGAAAGGGTAAAGTGTCTGTCATAAACCCTAATATTCATGTGTTTTAGAATGGCCGTTCTGTCATTCGTTACAGTTGCAGTTTGTTTCGGACTATCCGCAGTCAAGAGTGGTAAGTGTCTAAGTATCTGTGCTTGCCATTCGTTCTTAATGCTACATAAAGCAGAGGGACCGTAATATTACTGAAATACAACTGATCATACTCTGGCAATGCATTTGCGTACTATGGGCCATTGTTGTTTCAGAAGTGATTGTGGATTTATCTTCAGCGACTTTCACTGTCCCATACAGCAGCATCCAAATCCCAATCTTCAAAGGTCATGACTCCACTTACTATTACACCCAGGCTTGTTCCTTTGTTCCAAACTCCACATACATCTTCAACAACGGCAGTACTCATCAAAACTTTGTCGTGTTCTCTTTAAAGCTGTGGGACGCGCAGTACCACGATTATATGGAAGCACAATTACAAGAAAGGCTCGGCACCACTCCCACTCGTCCCAACCTACGCTTAGTTCCATTTCATAGCGTACGACTCGACTCAACCGACACATTCATGAAGTTTGCTATCCAGAATCAGTGGATCAGTATCGCGCACCATCCAGCTGTTTTACTCGGCCGTATATTGTGCTCTTCAGACAAAGAATGCGCTTCGGTAAAACAATCGTTGGACGATGTCAACCAGCAGATTCACATCTTCGCTAGTATGGAGCTGACATTTGCCTTGAAGAAACCAGTTCAAATGCGGAAACGAATCGCCCTAACTACGAGCAGTTTCGAGCATTCCAGTGTATTTGGTTTAGTTGAGCAACGCTTCCCTCAGCCTTCCGGAAACAGTTCGCCCGTGGTCTGCATGCAGGAATCCATCCTGCGCCACATGATGCGGGAAGTGCTCGAAGGGATTCTAGAAAACCAGTTGTCGCATGACGAATTTGTCAGCGAAAGTCAGATGCACGTGATCATCAACCACGCTGTTCGTATGGTCAAACCCAACATCGCATCGACGGCTTCTTTCAACGCAAACGATTGGGAGAGAACGTTCTGGCCCACATCTACAGACCGTCCGGATGAAAAAGTCAAGGACTTGAACACCCTGACAGGTAGCAACAACAGATGGATGAAAGCGTTTTTCAAGCCGGGGAGCGATTTCAGAGCGTTACAAAGCCGAACCTCTGGGTTGGACTCGCAATCACAGATTGATTGGAGTCTGATCACTTCTCAGCTGGAAGCGTCTGATGGTATGATCGCCTGGAATGGCGACGCTTTTGTGGTACATCCTCTAACACTGTATTGTCTCAATCTATCGCTGTTGCGTAACCGGGAGAAAACACTGGGAAACATCAATGTTGTGACAAGCGTCAAATTCGGCGATCTGACATCGGCTGTCAACATTCCTTCGGCATCAGCTGCAGATGCATTCCTACAGCCCTGGAAAAGGGATCGCGAGCGCTGGCAACAGACACAAACCTTGCTACAGGAAATGAGTAATACGGTGTCCAGTTTGCTTCCGGTTGGTGCCATCATGGCACACTATGGGAACTCCAGTTTGCCGCAGTGCTGGCTGTTGTGTGATGGCAGAACATTCGACGCTGCGATTTATCCGATGCTGGGTAACATCCGCCCAAACCTGACTACACCGGATCTTAGAGGACGTGTCCCGATAGGAGTTGGCGCAAATTACAGTAGTGTCGTTGGAGACATCGGCGGAGAAGCCAGCCATGTTTTGACAGTGGATGAAATGCCCCCACATCAGCACAACATCACCGTTTCTCATGCCGATAGCGTACATGATGGCATACCTCGAATCCACGGTTCCTACCAGAGACTCTATCGGGACAGTTACGAAGCATCGAGAACGCCAATGAATACGACCATGAACGGTCGCGGCCAGGCTCATAACAATCTCCCGCCATATCTGACGACATCCTACATTATTCGTGCTTGCTAGGTGTTTCCATATAAACTACTTCTACGTGTTTTGCGCCTGTTTTCGTTACCCAGTAAACACAATTTACCGATTCCATGCTGCGCTACATAACATCTGGGTGCACTCGAATTTGCTGCCAATTTGCTCTTCAGCTTCTGTTTGTGCTCCGGACTGGTATAAGTTACATGTCAAACCGTTATTAGCTTAACTGGAAAAACTTAAGTCCGCATCCAAATCCGAGAAATATGCGCATATGTACGGGACGTAACAATATAATATTTATTTAAATGCCGGTTTATGACAAGGGTTTAGGAAGCTGAATAGTTCCATTTTTGATTGTACATAGTCGCAGTCGCACTCCAGAAAAACGATCGATATTTCACCGATGAGATATACTGTACATACTCTTTGCGCACATTTTGTCTATCTGACAAATCGAGAGCCACATTCTTTAGTCTAGAATGGTCCATATAAACCGACAGGAGACAGTATGGGCCAGAGAAGTAAGGAAAAAACTCAGACAGAGTTCGAATGTAGTCATGTATATTCAAAGGCAGTCTGAGTTTCTCCATACACGAAAACCAGACTGAAGAGGTAAATTATCGGTTTGAGCTGTAAACAAATATAGCTAGTACTTTGCCTTACCTTTGCCACTGTCACCAAATTCTCCGAGTCATCGGACGTAGAAGGACATGAAAATGTCCAAGAAAGTACGATGACACGGCGAATCTACTTATCAAAGAACACAGCATTTTAGTTGCGTGGTTCATCTTTTTATAACAGCTCCGGTTCGATGAAGTATCCCCGTTCTTTTTGCCAGTACAAATTACATGAATCGCGTCACAAATTCACATGACAAACTGCAAGTTGCACAACAAGCGGAAGAAGTCAAATACCGCTGCGAGGTGAGGCTGAACAATAACTGCTCCATGAAACCATCATTCACTCGCAAAGTTGCACATATATGACTGACTACGCCTGTGAATACGTATGCTTCTCTCCGATCTGTACAGCTCTGCTGAATATAACCTCCACGAGACAAATTGCCATCTCTAATCTGGTCATACAGTCCTATGACTCCCATCCAGAGCCTAAAATCAATATGTTGCTCGTTGTTTTGCTGTGTTTCTCCTTTGTTTCTGTCTTATATATGTGTCAGCTCTTGCGTACTTACCTCTTCGATCCAGAAATTTTCAATACATACATTCTGCGCATTTGCTGGTAACAAGAGCACTACAACGTCAGCGGAGTTATTTTTGACTATGCTTATGACATTGAGGATCGTCTCTCAGAGGACCTTAATCCAGCGCGCGCTTGGTAGTCCGGAGCGCCTGCTTACAGCGGCGGTATACAACCTTATAAGATTAATAAACCTGGAGTATATAGAGACAAATCCCAGCATAAGATCGATACTCGTACCTTAACTGTAGACAGTACCGAGTAAAATGAAAGGCTACCACGGGAGAACCATGATTCACTGGCAAATGTAAGTCGACACCTGTGAGTAATTGTCATTTTCAAAAATGAAGCATCTTTGATCAACGTATACTTAGTAAGCAAACTAAGATCAAAGCAAAAGCCAAGCAGGTTTTGTCAGCTGATAAACTTGATAATTGTGTTGTTTAGGTAGTTGACGGCAGTAAAATGTGGAATCGTTGCAACTTTATTTTCAGTTGTACCCGTTCACTCGAGCGACAATGCCTGATAAAGAGAACACACATGAATTCCAATGAGAAACGCTAAAGAAAAATCATCGCAAAAACAATAGCAGCTGTTACACATTAAAGCACAAAAACACGTCTTTCAGTTCTTTACTTGTGTCAACCGTTCCCAACACGCAGATCCCATTCCCTCGCTGGATTTCAACACTTATCCGCTGACGAAGGAATTCCATTGTCCTAGGATTCCCATTATTCTCACGAATTCTGCGTCCAAGTGGAATGTGGAATTGTGTTTGACGAAGGGAAACTTTTCGCTTTGGCTGAAACCGTAGCATTGTATAACAACTGGGTGGACATCATTTTTTTTGCGAGGGAACAAAAGCAAACCTGGGTTTTGTTTGCAGCAAGCAAAATAAATATTCGTTTTAGTGCCGTTGATACTGCCCAGCTTACTCGTCAAATAGATAGGTAAAAGCTATGCTCTGCACGACATGTACATACTGTAGAGAGTATAACGAAACCTTCGAGTTCGCTCGTCAGACTATTACAGCCGATCTCTGTCTTACATTAGTTACATAATACTTGATTCGTATACCGGAAGTTGCTGGTTACCGTATAGTACAGTACATGCATTGTCGGTCTGACATTACTGCCAATTAGACCATTTTAACAGACTGTATTAACGATGTTGTTGCCAGTATGATAACGGAAACACAGTTCGTGCAGCCGGACTGACAATAGGGCCTCTCAGACATTCACGAGTGTGTAGCGGAAACTAACGGCCCGAAACCGTTATCGGTTCTAGCACAGTTATCATTGGCCGGCAGCACGTTTCGTGCTGAATGTGCGTTTCGGCTCTAAACAGTTGGGTAACGACATTCGGGCCGATACTCTCATCCACACACGTACTCTCTTATCGCACGTTCGTGCTGTTTAGATGCTTTTACCGTCGTGGTCTCAGACATCACACACGCATACTGATGGGTATAGATTATTACTGGTTGCAACGTTTTCTGTGATACATTCGGGCCGAGTCGCATTCGTTAATCTCTGAAAAGGGCTAATGTCATGTTACTTACCACAGCCGTACGGACACATGCAGAGACAAAATTGATGCAACAGTAGAAAATAGGACATACTCGTACACACGTTCATCTTTGTCAACAATATTATCCTGCCTTCCGAGAACAGAGGTGTGGTAAAATTGCTTCATATGAGCCGGTTGATCAAAACAACACACCGGAAACGGCTTCATTACGTTGTTTATGTAAAATTTGTAATTCAGTATAATAAATTAATTATGAAATTTATCTTTACAGAGTAGGCCGTGCACGCCAGTGTAAGCAGCGCTTGTCAATCAATCTATATTCAACGCTCGTGAAAAATTGCTTACTTACTGAAGATCATTTAATCGGGTTCTTTATTTTACCTTTTCTGTTTGGAATCCGTCATAGTTGTAATAACTGCTACATACCTGAAGATAACGTTACTTTTGCGAATAATACAACTGCATATGTCGGTACCAGACAGCATCGAAACACCACAAACACCCGCCAACTGTTTCTGCTGATTGATTCAAAAATCGATCTGCTATGGCAGATGTGAATGCTTCCCATTTTTCGAACTTTGCGCGAAACACCACAATTATCTCGAATGCAACGAACTCTCCGATCGCACCACTCGGCTGGACACCATGGCTAGGCTCGGGTATGGGTATTGCTGTTGTAGCCTTTGTATTGAACCTGGGTGTCCTCGTCTTTCAAACCTTACCACAAGCCCATGTTTCGTCCTTTACCGTATACCTGATCGTCATATTTATCGCCAACATCCTTTATTTGAGCGTCGTTAGACCAGTCCATATTTTAAACGCTTTGTATGGAACATTTCCCGGCGGCCACTCGCTATGTATCACGTATCTGTATTTCCAACGGGTCATCAGCATCATACCCGTAGTTTCTCATGTCCTGATATCCGTTAACCGCGTATGGGCAGTCCAGCGGCCCGTATCTTACAAGCACCACCATAATAAGAAGGTTGCCGTTTGGATATGTGTTGGCATGTTCTGTTATGTGCACATAGTCCCTTTTTCGCTGTTCCTCGTGGAGTTCTCGCATTCTGTCCCGCAACAAGGAAGTTGTAATCCGGTCGCAGGGTACATGATCGAATGGATGCGAGCGGATCATTTTCTCCATCGACAGATTCCGCTTTTCGCCGTGATCGTGATGTATGTCTATATCATGGCTAAGAGACTGCAGAAGAAGCGGTCAACTGCTATGGTGGGAGTCTTGGTATCGGCAACGGACGAGCAAACTGGTAATACAGGAAGCACGCAAATCGGTGCAAATAAGGCAAGACAAAGAACTGCCCGCAAGCGAAAGAAAGTAAAACCGTTTATCGTACTGACTATGACCTCAGTTAGTGTGCTGGTCTGCTGGATTCCCGCAGACGTCTACTGGTTTGCCATGCAGTTTCTGAATATCCGTTTTCCCAGTTCTGTTTTCAATATCACCACGACCCTGTACTCTTTGCAGATGGTCTTTGATCCTTTAATGTTTATCTTCAGCTTCAGGTAAGTGAGTTCGTTAGCATGCGGTCGCTCGACTAGGGCATCGAAGGGGCTCGTAAATGCGCAACGCTGCCCGATAACGACTGCAAATGAATTCGAGGAGAATCCAGCGACTCCATCATAATTATGGAACCATGTTTTTTCTAGTTTTTACAGCATCTCGGGACTGTTATCACCATAAGTAATGACCCCAAAAACAAAAACTGTTCAGGTGATCACTGAACAGAAATGTTTGTGCCATATATTACCATCAGTGAATTATCGTGTGCGGGGGCACACTCCTCAACAATGTTCGACATATATTATGCAGTAAAAGTGTTTTAGTACCTAAAACCAGTGTTAACTTTAGAAGTTCTTTGAGCCGCGAAACGTCAAAAAAAATCTCGTTGAACTGGAAG
The DNA here is from genome assembly GCA_034698045.1 of Paramacrobiotus richtersi. Taxonomy (NCBI): domain Eukaryota; kingdom Metazoa; phylum Tardigrada; class Eutardigrada; order Parachela; family Macrobiotidae; genus Paramacrobiotus; species Paramacrobiotus richtersi. The sequence continues at coordinate 29,825 of JAQGAU010000249.1, forward strand.
CTATGCGGCAATACAAAACAGCTGTACTTGACAGATTACTTGTCCGTTGGTTAATAGCTACCCAAGTTTCCAACATAATGAACATACGAAGTACTAAGAAACGGGCATCCAGTGCAATCTAACTTGCGCGCAGTGACCAGAACTTCTTCCCGCCAAGGCTACTTCAGCCCTTCTCGTCGAAAGTCCGCTTCGCATTAATTCTGAGCGGGATGCAGGTACGCTATGGAGCAGTTACAGTAAGAATGACACAATAATGAGCGGGACAAGCGCATTATGTACTTTTTATTACAAAGGTCACAACCATTCTGAACCAGACGAAACGTGTTGTAAGGAGCGTAGTGCGCGACTTACGGCGCTTCTGAAAATTTGATGAGTTCAAATGGACGCACTTGATTCAGAACCGGAGTTGCTCGCTAAAATTTCTGCGCGTCAGTTTCGGCACATTATCAGGGAACAAAACCCACAACGCATTTCAGCATCTGCACGAGTACTGGATACCGTCTAAATATGGCAACGCACTAGATCTACCTATATAGGTAGACTAAATAAATAAATATATATATACTAAAATATATATATAATAATAAATATATATATATACGAATACTAAATATATATATATATTTAGTATTCGCGCTTCCACAGTAGATGATCCACACTCTTTTTAAACGGAAATAAAATAGAATTACGGCGATATTCGCTTGCTTGATTCTGCGTCTGCTATGGGCCATCAACTACGTATAAGTTTCGTTAGTCTGTTAGCAGTACTTATTTTGGCGAGGAAGAAAAATAGTTCCATCTGCTTGGAGATGGGTTTGGTCACATCTCGCGTGCTGTTAGGTTTGCTGATCACTGATGTAACGGGGAACGAGCGTACGGGCGTATCGGCACACGTTTATTGATCTTAGCTGACCATTCTGATACTGCAACTGATCTAGGATGCTTGGTGGAACATGCAGTACTGGTGCCTTAAATATGGCGCCGGATACAGGAATATACCCATAAGGGGTGGAGACATAGCTGACCAGTACATACGTAACGAAGGATGGACATTCCTCGTTACACTGATCTACCAGTAAACCTGTGGTGATCGTACTTTGATGATTTACTTAGACAGATTGAGGCATAAACGAAGTCATTATATTCTCATAAACACGCACACCAGACGTACAAATACTAGCACATGTACCGCACGTGTATGAGGACAGGAGCAAGAGGCTATCAGTAGATAACATGCTTCGTAGAAGGGTTCATGCCTGCATTAAGCGGACATTTGAACGCTCGGGAGAATTCGACCATATTCCCTACCACATTATTGGCTCGCAATCGTTCAGGAGAATGCCACGGATCCGCTGTCAGACTCAGGAATTCAACTTCAGGGCGGCGTTTTCTGCACCAGTGCTATTGCGAATACAACGACGTTATTATTTGAGCGGCCATAGTATTGCCGATACCGCCATGTTCAAGCGCTGTTACTGAAGCCGGCAAACGACAAACGATGTGTCAGTCACCCTCCCCTTTTCCCGCCAGTTATTATTCCAAAACGTATCGTACAATTAATGGATCAATCTGATACCTTACTGTGATAAACAGACTTGATGCCAATGAAGAATGTTTTGTGAGAAATAGGATGAACCGTCCATCGTAGTTCGGTTGCAGTAAGAGCGTTTGCGTGGTGTTATACAAGTACCAGACTACACAAGCTGAATTTACTCACCTGGGCAAATGACAGGAAAAATAACTGCTCTTGCGAATAGTGCTTCAGCCTTGCCGAGATGGGTTCCGGCTGACCTGAATCTTTTAGGTAATCAACGTATGCCTATAACACCCATGGGCCATATAACGGTATGTAGTTTATTGATCATCATATCTAAGATTTGACAGATATTCGGACCTTGTAGGCCGCCCTGGCGCCAGCATTGTCAGCAATGTTTTCCAACAATGTCCAGCTTCCATTCACCATCCCAACGACTGTTACGTAACCATCATATTGTTCTTTCATACCGCTAGTTGCATTATAAAATGCCGCCTGTGTACGCCTTGTCCACCACAATTTTCGAGCACCATGAAGATCGTACAGCATTCCGTAGTAATCGAAGCCGTGAGTAATCTCATGACCAAAGTAAAATCCTATTCCTCCGTAATTGTCGTACTCTGGACCGTGTTGGTCGAAGAACGGAGACTGTAGAAGCACCGCGTTTAATGCTGTAAAGGTCATGTATTGTCACTTCTTTTCCACACCACATTCGGAGTACTACAATACGCTCGTACTTATGCTGTTGCGAAAATTGTAAAACACATTCACGGAGGTAACGTCTTCACTATCTCTAAATGGATCGTACTGAAGGCTTGGTCTGGTTAATCGCTTGAGCTCCCGTGAAAAGCGGTCGCTTATAATGTGCATACTGGACTGCAGATAGGAATCGCCCAATGTTATCTATAACACAGCTCGTTTTTATCCCACTAGCTCCATCCAACGGTGTATGGGACTGATTCTGGAAATACGGAGCTAGCAAAGCTGGCAAAGACAAGCATACTGCCAGTTCGGTCAGTCGGTCCATTTCGGTCACTGCTAGCTACAATGACACCGGGCATACAGAGTATGCTAGATTCTTAAAGGCCTACACCAGCCGCTTAAAAAGTGATAGTAATCGCTTTTTCAAGTTTGTGTGTGGTTCTTCTGGAAAACAGGGACAGAAATACTGCACACCCGTCTGAACAGACACGACAGTTAATACTCGCCTTTGCCAGGGATTCTAGCTTCTTTTGGCATACATGTGTATACTCATTATCGATTAATGTCGACTGATTTTCCATAATCTCCGGATATCCAACCACGACGGTCATCGTGGATAGTTTGTTGTGCGCTGCCTCCTTTGAGACCGTATCCAGCCATGTTGCGGCATCTAGCATGTTTTTGAACTCCGATCGAATTCTGTTTGATAGAGCTGTTGCCTGGCAAAAAGACATTAATGACTGCTTGCGACGGCAAATTACTCTGTTCATGAAAATCGTATTCTCCCGGTGACCTTTACTCATTTCATGTCTTTTAGAACACCCAACCACAACCACTTTTACAAGCTATCACTATACAACAAAAACCGTCCTACAATACGTTGACCGAGTTTGACAAGTAAAAGCTGATGTGTGTCGCTAACCTGTTGCTTAGCACCTTTGAAAACCTTATCCCGGGCATACAAAACGCCCATCGCTATAGGCATGGCCAGTGTCACGGCCTCAGCACAGCGTTCCCTGACTGGTGGATCGAATTTCGATACTTGTCCCGAAATTCGTTTATAATACTCTCCTAGAGCGTCTCTGTAATCTCTTG